>PVJH01029829.1:0-25514 GCA_004026705.1 Nesogale talazaci | reverse complement strand
GATGACTGAAAGGCTGAGTGGCTCGCTCAATGTCAAACCTCTGACCTTCGAGGCGGGGTTGCCCCCGGGCGGTGCTGGGGACAGAGCTCTCAGGAAGCCGCGTGCCCCAAAGACAGGGCAGCTGAATCTCAGTGAGGGATGGGGAGGGGGGCGGAAGAGGGTTTCCAGAGTCCTGGGAACCTAAGGGCTTTGGAGCAGTAGGGGGTGGGGGGGTGACTAGAGCGCTGGAAGAGATGACTATTGTGTCAGTCCGGGTAGACTAGAGAAATAAATTCACAAACACACATATGGATATAAGAGAGAGGTTTATATACGAGAGGAATGGGACATTGAGAAAGCATCCCAACCCAGTCCAGTCCAGGATCACAAGTCCGATATTAGCCCATATGTCCGCTAGCAATCAATAAAGTCGTTTTCAGATTGACGAGGCACATGCAATGATGCCAAGACAATCACAGGCCAGTGGGTGCAGAGTCTTGTGTATCCAGTGGCGGTAGAAGAATCTCAGCGCTGGCAGGGGTCTCCACATGGCTTCTCCGGCCCCAGAGGTTTGGTTCCATCAGGGCAAGCCCACGTGGCTTCTCCTCTGACTCCTCCAGTCTCCAGGACTCAGCGTCTATATCATGCTGCGGTGTTGTCTTGTCTGTAGACCGTCTCCAAGAGACTGAGTCAAGTCCCTCACCTCCAATTGGGAAATACCAGGAGATTTCCCAGAATCCTCAGGAGAAACCTATACCCACACAGAGGCCTCATTGGCTATCTCCAGATTAACAGGCTAGACTCCACCCCTCCCCTCCCCGTGCTGAAAATGACACAGATCAGTGACCGCCACAACTAATGAAGGATTGGATTAGTGACCAAAAGCCGCCGTGAGGACCAACGTGCTGCCCCCAGCCCTGCATTTCTAGTGGCTTCGTGGATACCTGTCAAAGCCAGACCCAGAACAGGGGAGGCCAGTGGACACTCGGTGCCCTTAAACGAGGGTGTTGATGGAGAGTCTCGAATAGCTAGAACAGGGGTTCTCAACCCGTGGGTCACGACCCCTTTGTGGGGTCGAACAGCCCTTTCACAGGGGTCACTTAAGTCCATCGGAAAACACTAAATCCTTATGGTCTTAGGAACGGAGACACGCCTCCTCTCTCCATCTCCAGGTGGGTCCGCCCACATGCAGCTATCTGGCGTGCAGACTGTTACCCTACTTCAAGACAACATTTATTTGTCATTAGGAAAACACATTGCACAATATATAATTGCATACTGTTTTGCGATGAAATGCTGTGCTTTAATGATGTTCAACTTGCAACGATGAAAATCCATCCTGCCTATCAGGTGTTTACATGGCGATTCATGACAGGAGCAGGATTGAAGTGGTGAAGGAGCAACGAAAATGACTTTGTGGTTGGGGGTCAGCACACACGAGGAGCTGCATGAAAGGCCGGAGGCACGAGGACGATTGGGAACCGCCGGCTAGAAGAACAGACAGGTGGCCTGGAAAACGTACAGCCAGAATGCTCCTTAGAAGCCAGGGTGGGGAGCCCTCCGACAGGGGATGAGTCCACGCAGGAGGACGTGGTGCTTGTCCCGTGAAGTGCAGGCTCGGCCCAAGAGAGGAAGCTACAGTGAGGTGCGGGACCCCCACTGACTGACCGGCTGCAACAGCGGGGCCCCTCGGGGGGTGGCGCAGGACAGAGCAGTGCTGTGTTCCATTGTACACGGATCACCCTGAGTCTGGACCAACTCGGCGACACCTCGCGGGAACAAGGTCAAGTCCCCCCGGACACCCAGGTCTAAAGCCCTGTCAGAACCCGGCTGGGTGGCAGCCAGCGCCTGCCTCCTTGTGCACGGCCTCCTCCAGCGAGCCCTTTGGAGCAGCAGCGGCAGCGGCCACCGAGGCCTTCTGCTTCCCTTCCTTTGTGAGAGCGCAGAGAAGTGGAGAAGGGAGGATGGGCCTGGGGCAGACGCAGAGGGGAGTTCATAGGCTGATGGGATCCAAGACCAGAGTAAGGGTTCAGTTCTTCCTGGTTGGTGGCAAGTTGTAAATCGACTGGGGGGGAAGGGGAAGCTCAGCACGACAGACAGACAGCAGCAACGCTCTCACAGGCTGCGGGGCACAGAAGCAGAGTGCGCCCGCCATTTGGGCTCTTACCCGATTCTCTCTGCATGGGTGGGGGCCGCGTCAGCACGGTGGACACAGAGCTGGGCCGGGGATCCTGGACTAGGTGCTGCCTGAGAGTGGAGCACACACACACACACACACACACACACACACACCCGTGAGGGACGTGTCAAGCGGGGGACTTTCTGCGGGGCGGGCGGGTGCAGGAGTGGGTGGTGGTGGGAGGCTTGCTGTCTGGCCCGCTCTCTGCTGCGCGGGGTGAAGGGCGTTGGAGGAGACTTTCAAGTGACACTCCTGTCCAAAACATTATGCTCGGCTCAGATGTTCTGTTGCCTTCGCTTTGGCAGGCACTTCCATCTTCCTAAAATACCATCTTTAAGCCCTTGACGCGCGCAGCCGGCGACAAGCGCAGATCCTCTCCGCAGGCCCCGGTCAGGGCGCCAAGGGACGGACGGGCGGGCGAGGACTGTCAGCTGTAAGACGAAGCAGCCTTACACACTCATCCGTGCCTCTGGCCTCTCCCCACAGAAGGACGAGAGGCCGGAGGTGCCGCCGGCAGGGAGGGAGGCTGGCGGGCAGCACGGCTGCGAGTTTTGCATGAATAATGGAAAGTTCCTGCCTGAGGGGTCTTTCCAGAACACAGGGTTCATCTTGTCACTCCTGCGGCGGCAAGAAGACCTTTCCGGCTCCCCTTGGCCCAGGCACAAAGTCGGATCATCTGAGCGTGATGTTCAGAGTCCTGAGTCTGGCCCCAGCCTCCCCCTCCAGCTACCTTGCTGCAGTCCCATCACACACAGTGGCCCCAGAGAGAGAGAGCCACCCTCCGAGCATGGCTGGCTTGGCTGGGGGAAGCCCGGGTGCCCACATGGTGGAGGAACAGGGACGGAGGTGCCCACTGAGAGAGAGAGATGAGAGGGGCATCGGCCAGCCGGGCAGATTCTAGTCCTGGGCTAGGGGTGCCCCTGGAGACAGGATGAGCTGCTGCCCAGGCTGGCTTAGGGAGGGCTGGGGCAGCTGGCATTGGGGGTTGGGGGTGGCCTCTATGGGACTGGTCCACCTGAGTGCTTTGGAGTTCTGGCGGGTCCCTCGGGGATGGGGGCTTTGACTTCCCTCCATGATCTCAGGCTCTAATCAGAGAGATCTGTCCAAATCGCTTCTTCTTTGAAGGAGGAGAAGAGTCTAAAGGGAGTTCTTGGCGGGGGTGGGGGTAAGAAGAGCGGGGTGCTGAGTTCCCACTCTCATTAAAGCAGCCCCCCCACTGCCTCTGGGGCCCAATGCTAGTTCCCACCACTTTAGGAATGTCACGCCTTGACGCCTTCCTCATGACTAGACCCAGCTGCTAATGGCTGTGTAATTTGGGGAATAATGCAAAATCTGTTAACAATTAAGGCTCCAAGCGTGCCACCAGCCTAAAGGGTGGGCTGTGCGGGGCCTGGGCTGCCCTGCATCATGAGCGCGGGCACTCCCGTGTCAGTGTCCGGCGCACGGGCGTCGTAAACACCATCAGACGCTTGTCCGGATGCAAATCCCCACAAGGGCTTCCCAGATGCACACGGCGCGCACCCCTGTCTCCATGTCAGCCAAGCTCAGACAGCTGCACACGCTCACCGGCCAGCACCTGGAGCCCCGGACAAGGTCTGTCCGCTCCTCCTCACCTGGGCAGGTCGCTGTCCTTACAGGTCTGAGTATCTGAGCTGCTCCTGATGGGATGTCCACACAGACGGATGGAACCATACATTTGATGAGTCTTTGGGATGCGAAGTGTCCCTGCTGGGGCAACCGATTAGGCGTCCTGCTCCCCTGACAAGGTTGGGGGTTCAGCCCTCCCCACCCAGCTTCCGCAGTCGAAGAGTGGGGGCAGGCGACTTCCTGCCACAGGTCACCACGCTGGGCTGCCCACCGGTGTGCTCACTTCAGAAACCACACCTTTGGGACCCAGAACACTGGCATCCACTCAGAAGTCAGGGGGCAGAGTGGGGGAGGACTGGACACTGGCTACTGGGGAGGTGGACGGTCAGGACTCTGGCCCTTGGGGGCATACCTGTACCATGGCCAGGACTCAGAGGCTCTGTGACTTCTCCCAGAGCAGATGGAGCTCTCAGGAGCAGGGAGACCCCGAGTCTGGCCCCTCTGGAGCCTCAATTCCTCCACTGGCCACAGGTTGTGGTGGAAGCCTCTGTGCCAGTGGCCTGGTGCCCAGCGTCGGAAGCATTGGTAGGCTGTGGGTGCAGACAGAGCCATTGTGACCCTTTGGCACTTGACAGGCCAGACCTCTCTCCCTCGTGCAACACTTCCCGGAAGCCGGGCTGAGGCCTATTCAATGTTGCAGCAGAGCTCAGGCTTCCTTCACCAGGAGGGGTGGGAAGCAGCAGGTGTGCTGGCCCAGTGAAGGCCAGGTCTCCCAGGTGGAAGATGAGAATGCTACCCATAGCAGCTGGCTCCCCGCTGTCCCTCAGCCAAGTGGGGACCAGGGCACCCGAGAAAGCACCTGCCTTTTTTTTTTTAAAGAAAGACATAAGTTCACTCCTCCATTCCCCACTCACTTCCTGGCTCCTTCATGCCTATGTCTCCACGCCCCCCACTCAAAGACTAGAGAGATTATGAAGACCACCCTTGGAGCTGGGCGATGGGCTGGGGGCCCACCGAGAGCATAGAAATTGCAGCTGGCCTGCAGGGGTCCAGCAGGGAAGGTGGCCAGGCTCTGCCAAGAGGAGCCCCAGGACTCCATGGCCTAGCTTTCCATCCTCTCCCACCTTCTCTGCTCCGGCATTGTGGAGACGCGGAGATGAATGAGTCTCCGGCCAGCCAAATGTCCACAACAGGAGATAAGCAGCATCCCCCAAACCAGCTCATCACTCTCCCCCTCGGCTTCCCCGCCAGAGGAAGGGAACAGCGGGGATTGAAGGGGGGAAAGCAACCAGGGCAGAAGAAGACAGAGCCCGAGAGAGATGTAAGACCATATCAGTTTTGCAAAAGAGGATGATTCAAGTAGAATGCAGTGCTAATTTAAATCCCGAAATGACGGATGTATTTTCCATGGTGTTTTATTAATCAGCCTCAGATGGAGCACAATTTGCAAATTTCATGTGGCAGCTATTAAACATTTTCTCCTACGTAAGTAAATGAAAGGGATTTACTAATTCCAGCAGACACTTCATGAATTGGTAATGGGAGCGGGCGCCCAAACACAGGCGGACATATTGAAGCTGTTCAAAATGCAAAGACGCGCTTGGATCGCGGCTAAATTGATTTAATCCCCCCTGCCTGTTCCAAACCCCAGCAGACTCGATAAATATTGATACAATGGCAGGAGGGCAGACCCTGTTGGAACCAGAGCCTGGGTGCCCCTCATCCAGCCCCAGGGAGCTGTCCTAGAGGAAGGGGTGGGGGCAGGAGGGATGGTCTATGACTGTGCACCGGAGAGGACGCTGCGCCCTCCGCTCCCAGAAGCCTCGATGCTCCTGGTACTTTTGGGGAGACCTCCCTCGGGGGAGTGGCAGGTGAATGGACGTCTGTCCCTCCTGCCCTGTCCTTCCATCTCTCTCAAGCAGACCCGCTGCAAAATTCCCAGCCCCAGGGTCGGTTGATTTCCTGTGCCAATAACGATGCCACCCACTTTATGCCACCCACCTTTCAAGGCACCTGTGTCTGACAGCCGCAAGCAGCATCCCAGGGCGGAAAGCCTTTACCTCCCTTTGATGGGGAGGAGTCGGGTGTCCCAAGATGCCAACGGCTTTGCTTGAGACCCGAGGGGCAGGGGATGGAGGAGAGCAGAGACCCCCGCCTGGATCAGAGACCTGACAAGACATGCAATCAGCAATCCAGAGCCTCACGACCCCAGCTCTCCAGCCCAAGGGCCAGTCCCATGGCCTCTCCAACCCTCCGTCTTCACGACGCTGAAATGAGTGTTGGCTCCTTAAACCGTGTGCGTCACCCTCCCCAGAAGACTATTTTGTGTGGAAGAAATGAAGGACTAGATAGTGAAAGCGGAATGGGTGAATGAATGAATGGAGGGATGGACAAACGAATGGAATGAGACTCTGGTTGTCCATCAAGGGGAGCCCTGCTCCAAGGGTGGAGTTTTCCCAAAAATCTGGACGCCACCTTAGAGTGTGGGATGTGGGACAGGCCACGCTGTCTTCTGGTTCTTGGACTGTCCTCAGTCCCTCTGAGACGTCACAGAGGCCCTACCTTAGTGCCAAAGTCCATGGGTCTGCCCATCTACTAAGCCAAAGATTGGCAATGCCAACCCCAGGCTGACCAGGTCATTGACCTGTGTGCCAATTACAAGAAAACCCTATGAGGCTACTCAGTGTGGCCAGACACGGGGTCACCCGGAGCTGCCACTGATTTCACAGCAGCAGCTTTGGTTTTGCTCTGTGCCGGCGCCTGGGAATGCAGCAGGAAAGGTACAGAGGCAGCCCCTGCTTGCTGGAACTGGTAGGCCAGCTTGTGCTGTAGGCGTGAGGACCTTCCTCCAACCCAATTAAGCTCCCTCTTGATCCCGGCCTCTGGATCCACAGCACAGTTTCCTTTCAAGTTCCGCTGCTTTGATTATGAAGCTCACTGGGCCGGGCCTTTGTTCCATAACAACCTCTACGCGGGCATCAACATCTCCTTCAAGGGTCTCCATGCCTTCCTCCACTCCAGGAGACAAACCCTCCTGCCGTCTGGGCCCACCTCATCCCTCACAGACTTCCGGCGGACTGTGACCAGCATATTTCCCACTTGGCTCTGAGCCCTTTGGAGGGAGTTGAATTGCTCTTCCCCACAGAATTACCAGAACCAGAGGACTTCCTGGCCTCCGAGAAAATGTGCTGAATGATTTAAGTTTGGATTTTGTTTTGTTTTGTTTTTCCTGACTGAAGTCTGACAGGAGCCAAGACAAGGAACCAAAACCCACCCAGCCTCTGGCACTTAGAGCTGTCACCACCCAACGCCATCGGGACAATCCCATCCCACAGCAATCCCAAGGGACGGGGGAGAAATCCCCCTGTGGGGTTCCAAGACTGTGCATCTGTGTGGGGGTCAGCTGTCTGTCCGTTCTTACTTCCAGGGGATGACTGTGCTGGGCTGGCATTGACCTTGTGGTTAGCAGCTGCATGCCTAGCTCACCACACCAGCACCGGTCCTGCCTAGAGTGTGACAGACATTAAACAGGCTCCAGCTCCGATCTAGATTACCACAGATCTTCACAATGTGGTCCAATGGACTCTCTGGTGCCTACTCTTCTTCTGCCTACAGGCCAGGTTTCCAGCACACACACACACAAAAAAATTACAAGGTGTGCCAAGAAAGGTAAGAAAAAAAAAGCACAACCTGAGGAGAGAAAACAGCCCAGAGAGCCAGACGCACATACAACACAGATGTTGGAGCTACCAGACAGGCATTCAAAAATAACTATGATTAACATGCTAAGAACGCTCATGGGAGAATGTAGACAACGGGCGACAACAGATGGGTAATGTAAGCTGAGAGATGGAAGCTCTAAGAAATAAGCAAAAGGAGATGCTAGAAATCAAAAATGTCTTAACAGAAATGAAAAACCCTTTCACGGGCTCAGTAGAATCAACAGGACCAGTGAAAACGTGTGTGAGCTTGAAGATCTGCCCAGAAAGACTTTGCAAACTGAAGTGTGAGGAGGAGAAAGATTGGGGGGGGGGGGGGGGGGGGAGAGACAAGATGGTAACATGTGCATAATTGGAATGCCAGAAAGAGAAAAATATGCAGAAACAATAGTTGAAGGATAATGGCCCTTTTTTTTTTTCACTAATAGTGTCAGGCATCAACCACAGAACCAGAAAGCTCAGAGAACATCAAACAACACCAAGACAGACTCAGAACAGTTAGAGAAGGTTTTAGAGACCAGCTCCATCTCTCTTCAAAGCTCTAGTTCCTGACCTTAACTGGGAGAATATTTGAATTGCTGATCCCCAAGTCCCTCAGTTCTGGGTCCCGTGGAAGGAGACGTCCCTGAGTGTGGTCCATCACTTGAGTCAGAAGAGCTGGCGGCAGGAGTAGATGCCCCTGACTGCGTCAGACAGCACAGGAGCACCTTGTGCAGATTTGGGGCCGCTGAAGAGGTAATGCGGGTGCATGAGCAAATGTGGTGAAGAGAGCTGATGGTGTCCGGCTATCAAAAGATGTAGCATCTGTAACCTTTTAGACTTGAGGTTAAACAAGAGGCCATCCAGCAGGGAAGCAAATAAGCCCACATGGAAGAAGCACACTAGTTTGTGTGATAATGAGGCGTTGACTGGATCAGGTATCAGGTATCAAAAAATCCAAAACACATAACTAGAGTGAGTTGGAGTTGGAGTAGAGACCCAATGCCCATCTGCAGACAAAAGGATATCCTCCTCACAGAAGAGTTCTAAGGAAGGGACTATTCAAGCCGTAGGGTAGTACCAATGAATCACCCAGTATTCCTTTAGTTCCTGGAGGCTTCCCCCCCCCTCTACCATGACCCAGTTCTACCTTACAAAACTGGCCAGACCAGAGAACACATATTGGTACATATGGGAGCTCTTGACACATGGAATTCAGGACAGATAAACCCCTTGGGAACAGTAGTGGGAATAGTGATATCATGAGGGTAAAGGAATGGCCAGGGAGCAGGAGAGGGGGAAGGGAGAGAAAGGGGAAGCCCATTACAAGGTTGGATATATAGACACACACACACCCCGAAGGGGACAAATAACAGAAATGTAAGTGAAGGGAGATAATAGACAGTGCAGGACACAAAATAATAATATATAATTGATCAAGGATTCACGGGGGGGCGGGGGAGGATGTAGAGGAGCTTATACAAAAGGCTCAAGTAAAAAATGTTCTGGAAAAGACGATGGCAAAATGCATAAATATGCTTGAGACGATTGACACAAGGGATGCTATAAGAGCACCCAGTAAAAATGATTTTTTTTTAAAAGAGAACCAACTGGAAAGCCAAGAAACAGAAAAGAATGTCGGGGTCCAGGGGCCAGAACCATGGCCCACATCATGGTCTCCCCATGGCCATCGCTGCTGGAGATCCTACACTGGAGCTCAGGTGTTCCCTACCTGCCTCTGGGGCATGCGAGGTCACTCATGTGTGTCCCTCCATGCAAGTCGAGGGGGAACAAGGGGATTGGGGGCTCATTGACTTTGTTATAGGAAAACACGGGCCGGCCCCACACCTGACTCAGTGAACAAGACCAGCCTGCTGTCAGGGAGTCAGGCCCCTCTCATGGGCTAGAGGAGTCTGGCGGGCTGCTCCACGGCGGCTCTTGCTGTGCACCGACTTTTTACTGTGAGCTGGGTGGACGTTCACGCACATCTTGCTGATGTCGACTGGTGTGGACTGGTGTCCCCGTGGTGACACAGTGCTCTTCCCAGCTCCCCCCAGGGCCTCCTGCTTCCTTTCATCTCTTGTCCGACCCCTTCGGGCCGCCAGCAGTTCCCCCAGCCGCTGCCACCTCCCTCCCCTGCAAAGTCTACCCCTTGGGTCCTGCCTGATCGATTGCTCAAAGGGGTGTGTACCCCCTTATATTGGTGTTTCCTTTATCAGTGAGTCCTAAGCTTCAGAGAGGAGCTTGGTTCCAGGCTTGAGAGGGGGCTCAGGATTTATAAAGTATGGTGTCCCGTTCTCTCCCAGGGCCTCCTGTGTGATGGCTTTCAGCATGGTCACCGCCTTGTCCTCCGAGTCTCTGGATCACGGATTCGGGGACTTGGGTGGTCTCTCTGTCCTTTGGCTGAGCTCTTTCCTGGCCTCTGGTTTCCCTGACGCTTCTTCGCTTTGTCTGACAGAGACCTGGGCTGAGATCAGCACGGCCGTGCTCACTGGCCTTTGGTTCTGGGTAGACTGCGGGTGGGTTTGAACCACCAGCCAAGGGCAAACCTTACGTGGGGCCCATAAAGGCGGCTCAGCCTGCAGAGCTCACCTTGACCGCCCCCGCTGACCTTGGCGACAGCTGTGGACCTGTGGGACTGTGAAAAAGAGGTCTCAGCCCCAAAGTTCAAGGTCCAGGCTGGCTCCTCCCCTTTGCCAAGTGGCTAGAGGGAGATCACGCATTGGGCAATGGTTCACTGTGGACATGGGCCACTCCTATAAATTCCTCATCTAATCTCCGCTGCCCGCTGGACACAGAGTCCCCATGATCTCCATCCTAAAGACAAGGATTAAAGTGGCCTGGCCAGCGCTGCTCATCCCGTCGGCCCAGAGCTGCAATCAGCTCTTTGGAGTGTGATGGCTTTTGCTTTTGTTTTGCTTTCCCTTCCCCTTAAGGTGCCAACTTTCTGGAGCAATCGGCTGAGCAGGGCAGGAATTACTGCAGAGGCTGGCCCTCTGTTCCTCTGAGATGCGGTCCCTTGTTTTATTAAACTTTGTTGGCTGTAACATTTTGCACCGAAAGAGTTCTCCCTGCCAAACGCCGGCCAGACTCATGTATTATTTACCAGTTAATATCACAAAAGCGAAGTATACAAACCAGCCTTCCTCCACCCCCACCCCTGCCTCAGAGACTCCGCAGGCACTGCCAGCTCCGCTTGTGTGACACGGCCTGGGTCAAACTCTCCACCCCTGGCACCACCAGCCTCCCAGACACGTAGCTTCTTTGCCGAGCGCAGTTGGCGGGAAGGCCATGAGCCCGCTGGCCGCCAGCGCGTCCAGTTAAGATGAAGAATAGGCAGGAGGCCTCTGTTACTTACCAGATGCTGCCCAAGGCCTCCCGCTGCCCTTCAAAGCCCTCTCTCCCTGGAGCCATTCCCGTGCCCCCGGCCCCTGACGAGAGGGTCCTCTGATCTACTTCCTCTCCCACGGCCTGCTCTGCACCTGCCCACACGGGGTCTTCATCCTGCCTGCTGGCCCAGCCGTCCATCCCCCTCTCTGGCCCCGCAGCCACTCACCCACCACATCAGATTCACCTTGATGACAGGCAATCATCCCCATTCTTCCTTCTTAACCACCTCCATTGCAGTAAATCTTGGTAAGAGTGAACAAGGGCCCGTCAGCTATGAGTTAGGAGAAAGGTCCCGCCTTTGGAAGCATTGGAGGGTCAGTCCTGGAGGAGGACACTGGGGGTGGCCGGGACAGCGAGGAAAAAGGGGGGACAGGCTGCCCTGTACCAGTTACAGGCTCAGGAGAGCTGTGTCTCTGCATGCGTGCTGAATATGAAGTGATGCCCCAAGGGGCGTTCTGCTGAGGGTGGCTGGGACGGAGGGAATCACCTCTGGAGAGGTGCGGGTCAGAGGGGGGTGAGAAGGTTCTGCCCAGACACAGCACTAGAAGGTGAGCTGCATGGTGAGCTGCCCAGAGGGAAGCTTGGAATGAGGAGAGAAGGCCAGGGAAGCAGGTGCAGAAGAGCCAGGGACAAGCAAGAGGACAGGTCCGGCAACTTATAGAAAGCTGGCGGCTCCTCTCCTCTCCCAAGTGGACATGCCGCTGCCCGCCCACTTGGCGAGCAAGCACTCTGGGACCCCCTCTGCGATGGGGTGGGGCAACGTGGCCTCCAGGTTCGGGAGCACTGGGAGGTGTCCCTTCCCTCTGGAATGTGTGCACCTGCTCCCCGTAAAGACCCAGTCCCCCTACAGCTCTGTCGTGACAGGGGCCCATTTCTAGACCGCACGCTGTCCCCGATGTCCACAGGTGCCATGGTTACCTCCTCCCTGGTCCACCAGCTCCTACCCTATCCCTTCTGTAGGCCCCTCCTGCCCACCTGTGCTTGGGTCACCCCAACCTGAAGTCCCTCCTCCTCCTGGGAGGCCTTCTTACTACCCCCTCACCGGGAGCATCTCCTCCCCAGAGGTCTGCAGCCCCCACCCCAACGTGACGCACTCCCCTGGGGTCCCACCCCAGCCCATGTCATTGTCACCCCAGGCTTGCCCCTGAGCCACTTCCTGCATACCCCTTTACTCATGCACATCTGCACGTGGCGTCACGCGGGCCCACCCACATGCTACGAAGTTGCACAGACAGTGTCCCTGGAGCAAGGGGTCACTTTGAGGACTGAGGTGGACCCGACCGAGCTGCAGCATCTTCGGGGACCTCATCCGCCTGGGAGAGGTGACGGCAAATGAGAAACGTGTAGGAGGAATGGCAGCACTGGGATGCTGGGCTGGCCAAGACGATGGACGGACCCAGGACTGTCCTCGAGAGTGAGGATGAAAAGCTTCCTTCCCACTGCCGTCCCCTGCTTTGGCCTGGTGATCAGAAGGGACATGGCCCTGGAGAAGGACAGACAGAGCCCGGTAAAGCAGACCATCTGTGGGGAAGGGGTGGTGGCAGGTGAGTGGGCCGGGCCTCGGCCTGGAACCCACTCCCCAGCACCTCGGGAGCCTCAGGAAAGCAGGTGTGGGCACAGACGTCCACAGGAGTGACGAGGAGGGGCCGTGGCCCGGCAGCGGTGCGGACAAGGCTGTTGGCATAGTGGAAACTGCTCAGCTTGAGTGATGGGCCTTGCCCGCGTGTCTGGAAAGCCCATATGTTGCCGCCCCGAGACCTCCGGAAGGAGCAAGAGCACATCAGGGGATTAATGGCCACAAACACGCTAAACTCTCCTCCGCAAATGGCATCTAATCATCTAATTAGAAGAGGACCAGGATGGAGCGTTGACTAATTGTGGAAAGGTTTCCCACCCCACCCCCCTCCCCTCCCCTCCCTCCCCAGCACACACACCCGCCTGCCTCTGTCCCCTCTAACCACAGGCGAGGGATAATGACTTGTTGGAAATTACCATGCAGTTAAGACAATGTTGCGGGAATGAAAGGGAATTAGAAGCGGCCCAGCTGGGGGCCGGGCTGAGGAGTCCCCAGTGGCTGCTCCACACATCTGGATGTTGGGGGCTTCCCCCCTCTCCCCTGTTCTGAGTGCCAGAGAGGGCTCTCTGGAGCTGGCTTGGGAAGAGATGGTGCTGGAGAGGGAGGACCTGGGGCCGTGCAGCTTCCAGGAGCCCAAGCCATGCCGAATCATGCCAACTGGTGAGTCTGTGAACTGCCCTCCTGTCGGCTGGCCCTTGTGCCTCTGAGCTTCCCGTGGCCTGGGAGAGCTTCTTGGTTGGCGGGGGTGGGGTGGGAGTGAGGGTGCTGTTTCTGAGGCTGTGTCTTCTCCGCTGCAGACATGGCCGTCTTGTTTCTCTGGCGCGGCTGGTGGGATAGAAACACCACAAGGCGGAAGTTCTCACAAGCAGAAATGTGTCTTCTCACCGTGTGGCTGGAGGCCACGTTCCAGGCGCCAGCTCTTGGCACGGGGTTGTCTCTGTGGGCTCTGGGAGAGGTCCTGTCCCTGTTCCCGAGGGGTCTTGGGGTGACTTGGAACCTTTCTCCCTATGTTTGGGAGTTCTCCGCTCAGGGACCCCAGGTCCAAAGGCCCCTCTTGGCTCTTCTTTCTTGCCGACCCTCTGGGAGCCCACTCCGCGAGTTCTCTCTCCTTCCAGGTCTTGTAAGATAAAAGGTCATGCGGACCACAGTGCAGGGAAATGCCCCTGACAATGACTGGTCACGTCACACCCCTCCCCACCCACAACACAGAACACTGCACCACACCTCATCACAGCACACCATTCGCTGAGTACATTACTGCCAAGCCACTGGGAACCATGGGGGATGATTACATCATGACAGAATTGCCGAGTGACTGAGAATCACGGGGGATGATTACATCATGACGCACCTGTCAGCCCCTGAGATCAGACTCCAGCTGAGTGGACACATGATTGGGGGGCAGAATCCAATCCTCTGGAAAAGATCCTGGGACAAATGTGTGGGTCAAGGGCTAGTGCTATGAGGACAGACCTATCTTGCTCCCTTTTGGGCAGCCCTTACCTCTGGTTTCCTCTCGGCAGCTGCAGCCAGTGCGAGGCAGGTGCGGGTCCCTGCACTTGTCCCCGGCTTCCCCACCTGTCCACCCTCCTCTCAGGGCCCCCACAACAAACCCCTGCCAAGCACTGTGAATGGCCACGTGGAAGAGTGAGGGGCTAACACCCCACAAGGTACCCCATGACCCCGGGGAAGAAGAGCTGGTTGACACCCCTCAGGTGGACAATCTGTAAGTCTTTTTGCAGGGTCCCCAGGTACCCACAATGGAAAAGAAGGCCCTGGCCTTGGTCTCAGGTGCCCCAGAAACTCCCAGCCTTCAAGCTGGGTGGGGGTGCCAGCTCTGTTGCCCAGGGCACAGGCTGAAAGCAGACACTCTGGTGAGTTCTGGTATCCCAGAGAAGTCAGGTGGGTGCAGCAACAGCCCCATGCCCAAGTGTCTACTGGGGCATCAGGGTCCAGGGTGACATCTCCTTGTGCCACCAGAGCTGTAAGGCACTGAGGACACAGGGGCCCCGTGAGCTCAGTGAACTTCCTCCCCAGACACGTCCACCCTCTGCGGATGCCTCTCAAGAGCCTGTACCTGAGGAGCTCTGGGGACAAGGTCAGGAGTTTGAAACCACCAACAGCTCCCAGGAACAAAGAGGAGGCTTTTTACCCCCCCGCCGTGAAGAGTCACAGTCTCAGAAACCCGCAGGGGAAGTTCCAGCCTGTCCTACAGTGACTCCATAGACCGGAATGGGCTTCGTGGCAGTGAGGGGTGCCTCTGTGCGGAGCCCGAGGGCACAGAAGTCAAGAGCTTGGCAGCTAGCTGACTTTGAGGTCAGCCGTTCAAACCCACCAGCCGCTCCCTGGGAAAGAGGTGGCACGTGATCCCATCAGAAGTGAAAAGCTGAGTGTAAACCCACTGCCACGCGCCTGCTGTTGCTGCTGCTGCTGCTGCTCTTCGTCCCGGCACTGAGAAGGCACACCGTGATACACACGCCCACCCAGCCATGCCTACCGGTCCCATCAGGAGCAGGGGCGACCCTCTCTGAGGGGGAGCCCCACCCGCGCCCTACTTCTTCCCATTGTCCTTCCCCCCATTGCCGTAGACTCCCCCCCTCCCCACGAAGCTCCCAGTCTGACCCCAGAGCTGCCAACTGTTGATGTGACCCCATTCAAACCGCTCTTAAAAGGGCGTAACGCTTCCTGTCTGGGGCACGGGCAATAGGGAGCCGGGGGAAGGGACACATCGGACAGTATACGGTATGAAAAAGTAATAACAACTTGTAAATTGTTAAGGGTTCGTGGGGGAGGGGAAGCAGGGCGAGAGGGGAAACATGGGGAGCTGGTACTGGGAGCCTAAGTGGAGGGAGTATGTTTTTTATGAGTGATGATGGCAACACGTGTGTGAATGCAGTCTGCAGACAATTGATGCATGTATGGATCATGATGGGAACTGTATGAGCCCCCAATAAAATTATTTATTTAAAAAAAAAAAGGAGGAGGAAAGAGGAGCTTATACCAAGGGTTCAAGTGGAAAATATTTGGAAATGAAGATGGCAACATGTGTACAAATATGCTTGATACAAATGATATATTGAATGTTATAAGAGCTGTAAGAGCCCCAATAAAATCAATAGGGGAAAAAGAACCCCCCCCCAAAAAAAAAGAGCGTGAAGCGCACCATGAGGTGAGTTTGGTTCAGAACTGAACGATTATCCCAGGGCAGGCCTTTGGGGGCTGCTCCAACCTCCGCAGCTCCAGAGAGTCTAGACTCTGTGAGAATTTGACAGCCCACCAGATGAGACCTCCGGTGGAGCAGGAGCTCCTGAGATCTCTGGTCAAAGTTCAGGAAGGACACCCTCTAGGTCTGGTCTCCCCCCGCCGTGCCCACCAGCTCCCCACTCTCCCTCTTCCTCGGCTGACCTGTCTGTTCGCCTTGGAGCGCTTTAACCACTGCGTCACCAGGGCTTCTTCCTACACAGGTGCCAGAGGGGTAGTTCCCCTCTGTGCTGTGGGGTCCCAGGGACTCAGAGTCCACCCCAGGGCGACAGGTAAGACCTGCAGGTGTGCCCTCCCCTTTGGGCAAGCAGGTTGGCGTGGGCACCCAGCTAAGCAGATCATGGCAGGGTGCAGGGTCCAGTTCCTCCTTGGGGGGAAAAGGAGACGTAGGGAGGATCATGGAGCTCTGGGGAGGTAGGGAGGCCACACCACAGGAAGGTCCCCAGGGAGCCAAGGGGCCAGGGCGCCGTAGCCCCGTGAGCGTCTGGGAGCCAGGACTTCTGCACCCACCAGCCCACCCCAGACTAACCTGGCACAACTGCGGCAAGAACATCAACAAACCTTTGGCCTGGCAGCTGCCACTTCCTGGAGAAAGAGGAATGACCCAGCGGGATAAAATTAGATGTCTATCTCATCACAAACACAAAAATAAGCGCCAGATGGAGCCAAGCCCCAAAGGCAAAAAGCAAGACTTTATGCTGGCTTGGGGGGCGGGCGTGGGGGGGGCGGGTAGGACTGGAGCCGGTTCGTCCTGGTGAATCGCTAGCGGCCAGACGTCACGCTCAACACGTCGGAACAGAGAAACTGCCGGAATAGAAGGGGGCATGGAGGGAGAGGCGGGGTCAACCAGAGTCGGATAGATGCCCCCGCCCCCCGGACCCGGGAGAACTGGACGAAACCTCAGGCTGAAAGTCTCCTTTTCGGCCACTCTTGGAAGAGCGCTAGCCCATCGGGGAGCCCGAGTGCTGGCCCTGGGAGAGTGGGACCGTCCTCGAGCCCCTTTCGAAGGCCACCCAACAAAACCTGCAGAAGGGACACTAGCCCCCGCCCGCAAGGCCCTGCACAGGTGATGTCACCCAAGCGAGCGCCAAGCTCTCTGGAGATCACACGTGCACGCAAGTCGCAAGTGGGGTTCGCGCATCTCTCGACACTGACAGCTGTCTGTCTGCCGGCGTTTGGAGGGGCGGGTCCAGTGAACCCCCTACTCTGCGGTCTGTGGAGAATGCCCTCATTTAAAACGTCTTAGCAGGCAGGCAGGGAAACCCGGATGCGGAGCGCTTCTGCGATCCATCGCCAGTTCAAAACCACCGGTATCCCCGAGGCAGAAAGGGGAGACTTTGGATTCCCGTCAAGAGTGACAGCCTCGGAAGCCCACAGGGACAGGTCTGCCCTTCTACAGGGCAGCGATGAGCCTGATTCCACTGGATGGCCATGGGTTTGTCTTTTGAGCTAGTGGTGGAGGCTGCTGAAGGACCTCGGCCCCACTGTGCTCTGCCTGCCCCCATGCCTGTCCCCCAGCTGGGCTGAGAACACACCAACAGGTGGCAGATCCCTGGGCTGGCTGGACCTGAGGAGCAGGGGCCAGGACAGGTGGACATGTTCCTGCTGGGTAGTCCAACAAGGCAAAACCCATCACCCCACACACCCTCGGGGTCATTGACACCCCTCTCCTTCCCTCCTCCGGCCTAGGTCAGGCCTAGAGGGGAAGGGGAGCCGTAGAGAAGGAGACCAGAAGCTTTCTGCCGACACATTGGGTGCTTTCAAAGCGTTTTCAAGATGGGAATGGGTGGCTGTGATGGAAAGTAAGTGTGGAGCTGCCTGCCTGGTTCCCCCGTCCCCACCCCCAGCCTCAAGAATGAGATGGCGCAGGCTCCCGAGTCAGGGGAGAGTTTGATGAGCTCCAGGGTCACAGAGGAAGGGAAATGGATGAAAGTATAGGCTGAGCCCTGATCCTGGTCCTTGACTGAACCCCAATCCTTCTCGGGCCATGCTCTGACCTAGATACAGACTGCTCCTGACTCTGTTTGTAGGTTTCTGGTCACAAGCTGAACTTTGACCCCTGAGTCACCTTGGCCCTGGCCTCAGCTTGTCCCAGACCCTTAGCTTTGATCTGGAGCTTGCCCAGGCCTGATCTCTGATGGTGCAGATTCCTCCTGAGACCCACGTCTTCATCACAGACTGAGTCCTCGCTGACCCTGGCCAGGGAGGACATGCGGGCTCCTGGAGGAGCCCCGGGTGACATCCTCAACCAGCTCAGACCTGGGTGTCCTCTCCAAGCTGGGGCTGGGGCCTCTGGGGCACAGCCCGGCCTGTGCTCCTGCCCGCATGCCCCCGGTCTCCAGGGGTGCTGATGGGGATGGCGGCTCAGCTGGCACTCGTGAATGGTGGGCACGCATGGGGCAGCTGCCTCTGCCAAGCTGCCACGTGGTCTGTGAAGCAGTGCTGACGGCTCTCAGAGGGGCCTGGTGCTTCGTTAGAAACATTTAATGTCGGTTTTATTGAAAAGCAGAGGCAGTGCAACATATGCTTGGCTCGCCGAAGGTGCCCGCAGAGCCCTGTACAGCTCCGGGGGCTGCGTGGGGCTGCCTGTCTCCAGGGTGTGGGGCTGAGACAGGGCAGAGGCTCTGTGTAGGCTTCCTGAACCTTGTCCGTGCCTGCCACCCAAATTTACTGCCAGCCTCTGCTCAGAGGGGTGTGGTGAGGGTGGTCTTGGGGGGCGGTGGACACTGGGGTGCCGGGGGTGAGGCAGGGTAAGCTGGGGGCTGCTGGGGTAGCTGTGCTGCATGGGGCATGTCCAGTCTCTGACTTGGGATAAACTGCTGCTGCAAGCAGGGCAGAGAGCTACCCCAGGGTGAGCCCCTCCTCCATGCTCTGTGGACCCTGGGCCTAGGAGGGGCCATCAAGTTTAGCCCTGCGCACTCAACCCCTGTCGCTAGGACTGCAAACTGTGTCTGCAGCTCCCCCATCCAGCATGTGGAGTCAGCTCTGAGCATGTAGGAGGTTGAAGGGGGCTGATAACTACCATTCCTGGATCCCCTTTCCACCCCAGAGTGCGGAAATAAATGTCTGACCAGACACCCCCGGCTGGAGTGAATGAGTGAAGGACCAGACACCTGTGGTGGGAGTGAAAGAATGAATGAGCAGGTGCTCTGGGACTGGGGTGAAGGAATGAATGAGCAGATGCACTGGGACTGGGGTGAATGAATGAATGAGCAGACGCCCGTGGGCAGGAGGGGCTGCAGCCCCAGCTCAGACCAGATCTTGCCCCTCATCTCTCACTGCTCCTCACCTGGCCCTGCCCTCCCCAGGCCTGGCCCCCAGCTGCCCCGTGGCAGGGCTCGTCCACAGGGGCCACTGTGCTGCAGGGATGCTGCCCACTGCAGGTGTGGGGGAGGAAAGAACACAGCCCTGTGCGGACGCTGCCGTCTGGGGGTGGGGGTGGGTCCACTCTGCGCCGCTTGTCTGATGAACACCTTTCTCTCCTGCAGAGCCCGGTCGGCTTGAGAAAGCAGCGAGAAAGCAGCTTTCTTCTCCGTGCCCTGAGCCTGAGACCCCAAGCTCAGCACATTTCGCTCCTGCTGTAGACGAGACGTCTTGTGGAGGGAGGCCTCTCTCTAGAGCCCTCCACGCACCCCCGGCCCTCAAAGGGAAGATTAACTGTGGTGGTTTCCAGCAGTGGGGCTTTGTCCCTGGCTGCGGGGGCACAGCCGAGCGGAGTGGACTCTCAGAAGCATGGGCTTTCAGAAGCACGGAATCATCAAATCTTAAGGAGAAAAGCTTGAGTGTGGGGGTCTTTAGGAGGCATCCTTTGAGAAGCTTAGAAGTCACCCTAAAGGTTCCGCTTCTGTTTGGGGCGGAGTGAACCCATTTGTGGGCACAGCTGGAGATGCCTGCAGTCTTCTTAAAGGCCCAGAATCTACTCCAACTGGTCCCCCTCAGCCTGGGGCGGCTTCATGGGGGAGAGCAGGGCCCACCACCCTGACCCAGCCCTTTCCGGATTCCCCATCCTTGCCGGCAGACTGGGCACTGGGGCTCCAAAAGCGGGCCACCTCCTCCCTCCCGCCCCAGTCACCAGGCAGGGTTGAAGTGGTCCTCAGCCCAGCTGTCTGCTCCTGGGGCCCAAGTTGCCCAGTCCCAGTCAGAGCCTGCAGTGTCCCCATCTGCTGAGTGTGCTGAGCGCCGGACAGAGCTGCTCTGGGCGTTCAAGGAGATGCACTTGGGAGCGCAGCGAGGGCACTGACGGTGGGAAGTGGGGGCGTACATGGGGCCGGACAGAGCGGCTGCACACTGGGAAGATGACGGGCCACACGTCCGTTCACCTGTCCACCGCAGCTCCTGCATGCGACCTCACTGTGCCCTCCACAGGCTCACAGACACCTGGTGGTTGGCACAGACAGGCGTGTTCTGGCCAAAGGGTCCTGAAGAAACGCTGCACGGAGCTGCCCGCTTGCACAGAGGCGGCCCAGACCCCCCCCCGGGAGATAGCGCTGCAGGTGGCTGCTTCGAGCCACCGACCCAAGTCAGACCAGGCCGGGGCTCCCTTCCCACTGTTCTCGCCCTCCGTGGAGGCGTGGGCCATGCCAGCCCCATTGACTCAATCTCCAGAGCCCCACGGACGGTGACGGTGTTACAGGATCACAGCCCTCCCTCCTGCTGGCCACAGTGCCCACCCAAGTCAGAATCATCTTCAGCGCAAGTGAATGGTCCGCAGGCTCAGGCTGGCTGATGGGCGCTCGGGACCGAGCCTGCATGAGGGACTGCAGGCAGGAAGACAGGGCCCTGGGGCCAGGGCTCCCCTCTGACCTGGAAAGCCTGGTCCTGGAAGCAGGGCCCACCAGAGGAGGCAAGACCAAGGTGTGGGAGGAGGGGATGCAGCAAGGCCAGGGGACAGGGAGCGTCACTCAACCCCCGGCTGCCCGCGCAGACCGGGCCCAGCTCCTACAGTGACCTCACATGGGGCCACTGTGCAGGCAGACCGGATCTGCGCCTCTTGCCCGCTCATGGCAGGCTGTCCCTGGGCTTGAGAGCAGGATGGCCTGCTGCCCCCAGGTGGGTGAGGCTGAGGGTGCAGCTCTTAGGGCTGTGCAGGGGGCCCTCTGAGTCCTCCTGCAGGGCGGTGGGCAAGAGCAGGCTGGCCTCCAGGGTCTGGGGGCCCAGAGCTCAACCAGTCACCTTTGGCTCAGTGACATTGACTGTGGTCGTGTGTCCAGCAGTGTGGAGAGTGCAGGGGTGGGGGTGGAGACTAGGGAAAGGGAGGGCAGCAGCTTCTATGTGGGCCGCAAGCCTGGCTCCTCCAGGCTGGGTCAAGGCCAGCACCAAACCCTGAGTCCCAGGTCAGTTCTCTGCTGAGCCAGGCCCACGGTCAGATGGGGCCGTGACCCAGGAGGCACGCCTTCTAGAGCAGCGGTTCTCAACCTGGGTGGAGACCCCAGTGGGGCCGAACAACCCTCTTATAGGGGTCACCCAATTCAGAGCAGTTCCAAAATGGCAATGATGAATAGCAACGAAAGTAATGTTATGGTTGGGGGGGTCACCAACACATGAGGCACTGTGTGAAAGGGGCGCGGCGTGAGGAAGGTTGAGAACCCCTGGTCTAGGGCTTCCATTGACCAAGCCAAGTCGACAGTGGGAAGGGGTCCATTGGGGGAGGGATCCCCCTAGGGGGTGTGGCAGTAGGAGAGGTCATGGTGAGAGGGGTCTATGGTGGAAGGGGCCGTGGAGGGAGGGGCAGTCATGGGATGAAGCCCAGAGAGTAGAGCAGCTGGGATTGTTTGCGGGAGCTCTCCCCATGAGTGGGCACAGTCAGAGGCCAGTCAGGCCTGGGACCGCTCCCCACCTGACCCCCAGGTGACTGGAAGCAGCAGTGTCAGGCCTTGGTCTTCACCTACCTGTGTGGACAGTGTTGGCTCTGCCACCGGGCAGTATTGCCCGCAGCCTGGGCTCTGAGGGCCCGTCCACCCCCCATGGACCAGAGACCTCGGCACTTGGGTGTGCACAGCCCCCCTCTGTGTGCACCCCACGTGCAGTGAGACCAAGAGCCTCCAGTTCTCCACCATGTGTTGCCACAACGTCGTGGTGCTGATTCCGGTGTGCGGCACCGGGGGCCCTGCCCCAGAGCACCCTCCTCAGCAGGGGCCTGTCAGAGCGCTCTCAGGACCAGGAGGGACCGCGGCTGCCCATCTCCCAGAGCAGCAGCTGTGGATGTGCTGTGGTCACTGGCGGTCCAGGTCGGAGCGTGACAGGCCCGGTGACGTGAGATCCACAGGCCATAGACCAAGCTTTTAAATGAGGAGAGAAAAGTACGGAGCTGTGTTCTAGGACCGCAGGGAAGAGTTTGTAAAATGAGACCAAGTAGCAACTCAGAGAGGGGAAGCAACCAGTGAGAACACATCTGAATGTAAACACCAGTGTGGAAAGAGACCAATGAAAGAAAAAAAATGAGCCTCAAAGCATTGCCATCTAATTCCATTCCAATTCCTGTGAACCCAAAGGGCAGAATAGAATACCCCTGTGGGGTTTCAAGGCTGTATCTTTAGGGAATCAAACTCCCTCCAAAGGCTGTGGGGGCTCAACGTGTCCACCTTCTTGTGACACTTACCACTTTGCCACCTGGGGCTCCCCAAGGGCTGCACGCACTGTTACAAGCTCAGTGGCTTCTGCCCCAAAATCTTAAATCCGATCACGAGTGGACAGTACCTAGTAAAGCAGGTCTTCCTGGAGTCCGGTACTCTTTAAGAACTATCTCTACAGTGTGAACTTTTACTCAACATAAAGAAAACTAAAATCCCCACAACTGGACCATGATACACAGAGAACAGGCTGAAGTAGTCAAAGATCTCATCCTGCTTGGATCCGTGATCAATGCTCACAGAAGCAGCAGTCGAGATGAAACGCCGCATTGAATTATGTAAATCTGCTTCACCAGACCTCTCTGTTGAAAATCAAGGATGTTCCTTGAAGGACCAACGGGCACCTGCCCCAAGCCATGATAGTTTCAATCAGCTCATAAGCATGTGAAAGCGACCTTGGATAAGAAAGGAGGATTGAGGCGTGTGAACGATGGTGTCGATGAGGAGTGTTGAAACGACCATGGACGGCCAGAAGAACAAGCAGCTCTGTCTTGGAAGCACATCCCGAACTCTGCCTGGAAACAAGGATGGGGAGATTTTGTCCCGCATCCTTCGGACGTGTTGTCAGGAGAGACCAGTCCCTGGAAAAGGACATCGTGCTTGGTGAAGCAGAGGCACGGTGAAAGACAGGAAGGCCCTCCGCGAGATGCGCTGACACGGACCAGGGCCTACAACAGTGGGCGCACATGCGGCAGCCATTGGGAGGACGGTGCTGGACTGGGCCACGTTTCCTTCTGTGGCACACCCACTTGCTATGAGTTGAAGCCCACGTGACAACCCTAAGTACAGCACTAACAACATCAACAACAGCATCCACAGCATCATCCACAGCATCAACGACTTTAACTGCATCAACATCATGGACAACATCAGCAACAGTCACAAAAGCAGCATCGTTGATAACATCAATAACAACACCAATTGCATCAATGCTGACGTCATCGAATCAGCAACAACTTTAGCAGCATCGACAACAACGTTAGCAACGTTAACAACATCAATAACCACAGCTTATGGAGTCAAAGCATCAATGACCTCGACATCGACATCCTCGACAACAGCAACAACTTTCACAACATCAATGACATCGCTAACCACAGCAGATGGGGTCAACTCGAGCACAGCAGCTGGAAAGATGATCTCTGACCCTTAGGGGGGCAACGAGATCTTGTCAGTCGGGTAGAGAAGACTCAGCAAAGGTGGGCGAGACCACCATCCATATCCCTTAGGAGGGCCATCAGCCTCATGGATTGTACCTGCAGAGACTTGAGTTGGTGCTTTTTAACCCACATCTCTTTTCAATAACAACAAATTACATGAAATTTAGAGGAAGAAAATATCGGAGGCTCCCTAGAGGCGTGGAGGGGGCATGGAAAGGGAAGAAGAGGGGATCAAGAAAGTAATGAATAAAAATAACTTTAAAGAAATAGGCCCCCTGAGAAGAAGGCTGCATATATAGTGGTCCCTGGGTCAGCATTCAGGAACTCACCCCACGGGGTGGATGCAGACACACAGGGTCATGAGAGGATAACACCATCGCCCTGAGAAGGCACGTGAAAAACCAAGACCGGCTTTCCCAACGGGGGTGGATCTTCAAATGCATAGTGTTGAGTAAAGAGAGAAGAAGCAGAGCATTACTTACACCATAATCCCATTTACGTGAATGTTTAAGCACAAAATGCCATAGGACATATTATTTATGATGCTCATAGGTTGTCAAGGTATAAAGCATGGGCTAATTACCACCCAATTCATGATCGCTGGGTGCCTCTAGGGGGGATCTTCCACTTGGGGTGTCAGGGACGCCAGGGCTTGTGCTACAAATCCTTCCTATTTTTCTCGATTTATTGTACTTGGGGTCTTGAGTTCTAAGCAAGTCCCTGGAGGCCTGCCAGCGCATTCGTTGCACCAAGCCCCCTGCCATGGACCACGAGGCCTGCCTGCACTGCCCACAGCTCCCTGTATCCCCAGCCTCAGGCACACCCCCACCCGCCTCAGTCACTGCCTGCAGCCCCACAGTTCAGGGCAGGCCTCAGGATCTACAGGTGCGTTTCTCCCTAGGATCTCTCCTCGCTTCTCCCCAACACCCCCCAAGAAGACTCATCACAAACATCTTCTCATTATGAGGCCTCAGCTCAATGGCCACCTTCTCAGAGAAGACCTCCCAAACACTTGATTTAAGCCAGCCTCAATTCACCTTCTTCCACAGTCGGCATTCCTCAGAGGAGTCTTGATGGCGCGGTCAGGCAAACACTGGACTGATGACCACAGCCGCAAGGTTGGAGGTTCAAGCCCACCACCCTCATCTCAAGAGAAAGACGAGGCTGTTTGCAGCTGCGGCGATCGGTAGCCCCTCTGCCTCCCTCTACCAGGTCTCTATGAGTCTGAACAACCCCGTTTGCAGAACACAAGGAAGACTTGAGGCCCTCCCTGGTGAAGGCCCCTGTGTGGATCACAACCCAGTGTAAAGAGCACCAAACTCCTCACGGCCGGCCCGGCAGAGCGCATCATGATCAGTGGAGAAAAGGGTGACGCCGCTCAGGATTCCGTCCTGCTTGGATCGACAATCGATGCTCATGGACACCGCAGGCAAGAGAACAAACGTGGGCTGCATTTGGTCGCTCTGCTGCACAACACCTCTGTAGACTATTGAAGAGCAAGGATGCCCCCTAGAGGATGAAGACGCACCTGACCCAGCCGCGGTGTTCTCCACAGCAACACGTGCCCGTGAATGCTGGACAATGGGCACAGAAGGCGTCATGCTGAGAACATGGGGGGCCAGCGAAAAGGAGGAAGGTCTCACCGAGATGGCCTGACACCATGGCCCAGGAACTGCGGTGAGGATGGAACGGGGCTGTGTTCTGCTGTGTCTGACGTCGCCGTGGGTCAGGGCCAACTGGGCGGCCCCTAACCATGGCAGCATCCACTCAGGCGTCTGGTCTGCAGCTCCCCTGTTTCTTCCCTGTGGCGCCACCCAGGAACCAGGACCTCTCACGCCGGAGGCTCTGTGTGGTTAGAGCGCAAAGGGGACATCGTGGAGAGAGGGGTGAGTGGATTGGGCAAATGATGAGGGTGTTGACACTGACAGAATCATTACAGCAGGGTCTGGTGGTAAAGATGCAAGGTTATTTACTTGATTTTGATGGGTGGGTGGGTGGGGGGATGGATGGATGGATGAATGAACGAGTGGGTGGGTGGATGGATGTATGGGTGGG
>PVJH01029828.1:0-25525 GCA_004026705.1 Nesogale talazaci | reverse complement strand
AGAGTCCATATATGCACACGAGCTCATCTGTTCCCTTCCAGTCAGAAGGTGATCTACAGACTCTGAAGGATGTGCAAATACCGTGTGCTACCTGGTGGGGGATCCCCGACGTGCTTTTCGCTGTGGGCACTTTACCCGCCGCTCATTGCACGGAGGCTGACTGTGCGCCCACTTTCTCCTTCCTGGACCGTCATGCTTCCTCTCGCCATCATTCTCTGCCACGCGCGCTGCTCATCCCACACTTGCTTTGTCACGGCTCCTTGCTCCAGCGGCTGCGTCCGCGCACTAGCGCATCAGGACAGTGCACGAGACAGGTGCCAGGTAATCTGGAGATTCCCCGGGCACCACAGACTGCCCAAGCTACTGGATTTCCTAACCCTCCATTCCCTCGGCACCCTTGATTCCGCTACATTTGCCTCCAGGCTACATTACGGCTGTGCCTACCAAGAACTGCATCGTCAGCCTTTCAAGCAACACTTGGAATACCTAGACAGGATTTTTAGGGTGCCCTGGTGACTCGTAATAGGTGATTGAGATACTCCCAAAGCAGCCCACCTTTCTTTTGTAAAAAGGCACTATCACAGGCTTCTCCTCACAATCGCCATGCAGGCAGTGCGAAAGCTGGAAACCCCTTTTCATAAAAGGTAAAACCAGAAAATGACATTTCACATTGAAAAAAAGAAAAAAAAATCCTTCATAGTAAAATGTCCTAAGCAAGCAATCAATTATATAGACAAAATTTTATACATATAAAATGTTTGAAACACCACTTATAATAGTGAAAATTAGAAGCAACCTACTCTAAGTAGTCAATGTGGTTGGGATGGTTAAATAAACTGACTGGCAACCCTTAAATGGAATAGTATATAGTCATTAACATGACACTTTGTAAAAGTTTTCATGCCAGAGGGAAATGCAGTAGTTCTGGGTTATAAGACACTGGTTGCAAAGTTGTTTAGAATACGATCCCAATGATGTAAGAAAGGATATAATAATACATCCATGCTTCAAAATCCCAATACCATACCCACTGCTACCCAGCTGATTCCAATTCATAGTGGCCTACCGAGGGTTTCTGAGGCTGCCACTCTGTATAGGAGCAGATAACCTCCTCTTTCTCCCAGAAGGAGCTCCTTGGTTTGAACCACTGGCCTTGTAGTTCGTAGTCCAACACTCACTCAACAATTCCATCAGGGTTCCTTACATATAGGCATAGAGAGGAGGGAAAATTATGCATGGGGGCTATTTCTGGGTTGGGAGAGTGTTAATAACTTTTCCTTTTATATCTCTAAGTAGATGTACATTTCTATAAGGAATATGTATGATTCTATAGTCTACAAAAACACAAGCTACTAAAAAAATTCATCTTCATTAGAATGGGCATGGTATCATAAATGCACAGGGGAACAATACTGTTAGGTCTTCATCTTGAAATGACTGTTTTTAGAGTACATGTTCTTTTAGTGATAATTGGGATAGACTGATATAACACTTTAATAACAAAGTAATAAAGTGACTACTAGAGCACTGCTTGTTTCATAACCTTGACAAGTATTGGTATTGACTTCTAGGTTCTTCTATTTTCTACAAGATTTTACAATTTGTGTACTTTTATCTCTTTAAGGCATATAGCATACATATACTTTATGCAATGCTTGAAAGATTATTCTAATTTACAATTTTTCTACACAAGGAAAAACACAGCTATGGTAGATAAAAGAAGAAAGGTTATCTATAGTCTTGTGCAGCACAAGCATGCTGGCAGGTATAAACATGTTTATTAATTGAAATGTATCCTTTGGTAATAAAAGCAGGGGGCTTGTATGTCAATGAAGTTGTAGATTCACAAAGTCAGACTCTTTCCTGACTGGCACCAAAGCACACCAAACCTTGTACAGGCTAGTTAGTGTAATCTACATGGACCTCCAGAGTCCATGTACACATTCCATGACAAGGATTCCATTTCCTACTTTCAAAAGGAAGGGGGATTAGGATGAGGGTAGTCACAGAAACCAATTTATATAAAGTCTTGTGGGGTCGAGGAACAAATACTGTCATTGGTTAGTGTTTAAGTACATGAGTTCATCTTCTTCCTCTCTCAATCTCCCACCCCTGGCCTGTGCAATTTGGTAGGGGGAGGCAGGGCTGTTCATTCCTCAATGGATGATGGCTAGCTTTGCTCAGTCAGTTCCTTTTCTAAACCACAGAGTGGTCATTGCTATGAACTCCAGCCAAGATGGTGTGGTTGAGGGAGGAAGCTGAGCGGTCGGAGCCTTCTGCGGGGCCGCCGGTGTTCTCACTGCGCTGGCAGCAAAGGATCTGTCGGAAGGTGGCACTCATCTCCTTGTCTCGGTAGGAATAGATGATGGGGTTCATGGCTGAGTTGAATTCCGCAAGGAGAAGAAAAAATTTCTCATAGGCCAGAACATTGCACCGTGGACAGCACACATCTAGCAGTAACAAGACCAATCCAGGAGTCCAGCAGATGATAAAGGCACCTACAGGGACAACAAGGGACATCAGCAGGATTCAAGGGGGGGTGGGGGGTGGGGAGGGTTGGAGAGAGAGGGAGAGAAAGACAAAAGGAAAACTTTACTATGAAACATGTGACCATAAGACTTTCAGGTAGTGATCCAAATAGGAGACACTAAGATTCAGAGCTACTAATCATTTCAAATCAAATGTTTCTTTTTGTTTTGTTTTGTTTGGGGGAATCACTGCCGTCTGGTGGTGGGAGTAGGAGGCCCAGCCTTGCTGCTGGATTTGAACCTCCATCCCAGTGGGCCGCAATCCCGCACACAACCACTACGCCACCAGGACTCAGCCCCTGAATCAAATGTTTCTTTCCTGAAATAATTAGAAAGAGGTTTTGGTAAAATTTCCTTAACTCAGGTCCTATGAAATATTTATAAGGTATTGATATGGATTATTTTGGGCAAAACAGGAAGAATTTGAAAAGCAACTGAGACGCGGAAACCTGCATTCAGGACACCTTTCCAATGACAAACATAGTTTATTCTACCATACATCAGTTACCATGTAAAATATAAGCATGAATGGCAAATGCTCTTTAACTTTAGGTAAGCCTCAAGTTCCTGACTTCAGGTGGCCTGGACTGAAATCCTTGCTTGGCCATTTAGTACATTTGTTGAAGTTAGGTAAAAATGTTTCTCATCGACTTTGTTATAGGATTAAGTGCTAGTACCACTCAGTCTATATTAGCAGCATTGTTACTATCTGCTCAGTAGCATAGGCCTAGTAAAAAAGAGGGATTTCAAATGATGACATGTATGCTTACTTATCTTATTGTTCAACAATTTAAAATAAAAGTGATTTTCTCTGTGCTTTCCAACTACCTTACCCATTCTCCACCCTAACTGTATGAGTTAGAAACTATTATCCCTATCATAAAAATGAAGGCCCTGAGGCCCAAAGAAAGTTCAAATAAGCTGCTTAGACACACAGTGCTGGGCAATGGAGGGAAGGAGACCTGTCCTTGATTTTCTGGCCTTGGAGGCTGAAGCCAGCTCCACTGTTCACATTTCAGAAAATACAACCTTATCGTTCTACTTCTTTAAACTAATTAAGTTGCATATCTGTTACAGTGGTTACATAATCTGGTATCAATGTGAGGATTAAGAGTGTAGGTGTGGAGTCTAGTCTGTCAATCAGGATGTAGCCAATGAGGCCTCTGCCTGGGCACGGCCTTCTCCTAAGGATTCTGGTAACTCCTGACTTTTCCTCCTTGAAAGCAGAAGATAGTCCCTCTCATCTCAGTCCATGCAAGACATCCATGTGGAGAAGCCACATGGAGAGAGACTGATGGAGACAGACCTCTGGAGTTGGAAAAACCACATGAAGACTCCTGCCAGCACTGAGATGCTCACAAGACTTCCCAATCACTGGTCTGTGATATTCCTGCCTTCCATGTCATTGTGTGTCTTTCATGAGTCTAAAGAGGACTTTATAGGTTAGTATCAGACATAGGGTCAATATTGGGCTGATGGACTTGATCTGGACTGGGCTGGAATGTTTTCTCAATTTTTAATTGCTCTTGTATATAAATCTCTCATACACTTAAGTGTCTATGAACTTGCTTCGCTCCTTAACCCAGACTAGCAAAGGCTTTAGCTGTTTTTCTAATCATAGTCTGTTTGGTTTGTTTTTTTCTCCCAACTCTTTTACATCAGAGAGATTTTACTCTAGCTGTAAAAGATGGGATGACAAATGAGATTCTCAACTCCATTTTATTTAGTCTTTAAAATCCCTTCCCATTGGGCTCCTTGTGAAATCACATCACAACTCATCTCTGTCTGACCCCAGCATATTCTAGGCTTCTTTAATTGAAAGAGCATGAACCAATAGGACGCACGAGGCTCCATCATGTCCTATTCTGTAAAAACACCAAATGGGGACCATGTGTGTGATCAGGCTTCACAATGACAAAGAGGGAAAGAGAGATGATCCCAACATGCCATTGGCATCTTTGTGTTTAAACGGATTCTACCGAAGGTGGACATAGGCTGGACCTGGTCACTTGGCTTTGGACTAACTCCAAGGAATGAGTTTCACAAAATGTAAGCAAATGAAATTTAGCCTCCAAACAGCCCAGTTTGGAATGGGAACTTGCTTTTTATTTTTTGAACTTTTTCAGCAGGGAAATGAAAAGAAAGAATGGAGAAAAGTACCACCAGAAAGCTCTTTCTTCTACAACAAGAACGTGTATTGGTTTTAAACTGCTGTTCACTTTGAAGAAAGTCCAAGGTGCTTCATTTCCTAATAAATACAATACCTTACACTTCTCCTAGAGAGGAAAAAATGTTTCAAAATCAGGAGATAATAGCCAAGAAGTGACTTGAACTTCAAGTGAAAATGTTAATAAAGTACTCACTCCAAGTCCTTGAAAATTACTCAGAAAGCTAAACACAAAGGAAAATCAAAGGAATGCCTCTTGGGTTTCAGAAATAATGGATTACTCACTGAGAAGCCAGGAAGGGAATTATTCTCTCAGGGTGGAAAATGCCTGGATGGAAAATGCATGGTCCCATTATTCCATTTACTTGGAAACGAAAAACACACAGACCCTTCATGAATGGGAGAGCATTCTTTCTAGTTTCTTTTCATCTTTCTTTTATCAAAGCTCCAATTGAGTTCCAATTCGGAGCTTGAGAAGATACAAGCAATGTGCAGCCCCATAGACTAATTTTAAACAAAACGATGCTTTTCTCCTTCCCGTGGACAGAAAGCCAACATTCTTACTTTCACATATTACTCCATCATCCTTGTTAAAAAATGACAGGAGTAAAACATGCACTGATCTGTTATTTAAAGAACATCGTTTCTGAGTTGATTTTGACTCACAGCAACCCTGTGTGACAAGATAATGATTGTTCTTCAAGGTTGCCAAAGCTGTAATTCTTATGGGAGCAGATCTCTTCTTCCGATGAAGTGGCTGGTAGATTTGAACCTCTGGTTTTTCTGGGAGTAGAGTAGTGCATTCGCCCCTGTACCACTCAGACTCTGACTCACAGCACTGACCCTCCAGAACAGAGTTGAGGTGTCCCCATGGGTTTCCGAAACTCTCTTTATGCGAGTAGGAAGAAGCATCATCATTCTCCCTCAGAGTCATGGGTGGTTCAAACTGTGGACCTTATGGTTAGCAGCCCAACAATGACTATGCCACTATTGTATCACACTGCTTCTTATTTGTTGTCTATGGTTACTTCTAATTAAAAATTCAAAAATGGACAAAGTCTTTCCAAACAGACTTTCCAAAAATCCAGGTCTTCAGAAACTGGTCTAGCAAGCCCAGGACCCTTGCTGGATTAGAGACTGCTGTGGGATACCCCAGGGCCTGACATGCAAGGTAATACATACGTGAACTCACCACTCATGAACTTGGAAGTCTTCTCCTTTCTTTACTAAAAGGAGCTATTTCAGTACTGGGAATAAATCCACACATCATCACAACACTTTGTGTTTAGAGCTTCAGGACCCCATTTAAGTCACTTTAGAAAGTCACAGTACAGGACTCAAAAAAACAACATCTAAATCCAATCATATGAGGGGTTTCAAAAAGGTTGAGGAAAAATTCCGCTTTCTTTGAATATAATTTTTTACAAACTTTTTCAATTCCCCCTCTATGGAATTTTTTCCCCACCTCTTTCTTCCCTTCTACAGAGATGTCAAAGATTAAACGGGCCAAAGCTGAAAATGCACTAAAGAAATAGAAAAGAGGACCTGCAAAAGTCCAAGGAAGTAATTAGGCTTCCAATCCATATAATCTGAAATTCCTTGCACAAAGTATGAATTCTTCCCCTTCTTCTGAAAACAGAAAACCTGCCATTCTCAAGCCCTGTAGGTGGTCAGTTGGCACTCCTGCCTCCATCAGAAGGGTAGACTCTGTGATGTGTATCAGCGTCCTATCCACACCCAATCAGCACAGAGCCAAGTGCGTGCATGGAAGAGGGTTCATAAGCACCCAGGGACTCCCGTGGTAGAACTGGTACATTGAAGAGATAGCTAGTTTTCTGTCTAACTCACGTAAGCTGTCGAGGATAAAGCTGAGTCAGTTCCATGCTTTACCCAGCATGACGTCCTTCTCCAGGGGCTGGTCTCTCCCGACCACCTGTCCAAAGTAGGTGAAATGAAGTCTCGCCATCCTTTCCTTAAAGGAGTATTCTGGCTATACTTCTTCCAAGACAGATTTGTTTGCTCTTTTCGCAGCCCATGGTGCACCATGCTTGGTAAAGCAGCGAAAAAGAGCAAGGCCCACAAAATGGGTGGAACAGTGACGGCAACAATGGTTCCAATGTAAGACCAATCGTGAGGGTGAAGCAGGACTGGACACTGTTCCACTCTGTTGTACATAAGGTCACTGTGAGTCCGAACCAGCCCAGGAACCAACTCACTGGAACCTAAAACAACACGTATGTACCGCATCTATCGATGCAGCTGCTCGTCCTAGAGCAAACTTCCCTCTCTTATACATCTGTCAGATCCATCTGGGAGGGCTTCCTTGGCCACAAAGAGGGTGGGGGTGGGAGGAGTGCTGGAATGTGGACTCAAACGACAATGGGGAGGAAGAAGGCAGTTTGGGAACAACGGGTCACAGCTGCAGGACAAGATCATATTACCACACCTTCCCTCCAATCTACACAACTTCATCGTCTGGATAATGTTTACCATCTGGGCTCACAAGCAGTCTTTTTTTTAGTGATTTTTTTTCCCTAACGTCTTCGCCTACATATGGATTCTAAGAACCAAAGCTACCAGGAAAAAAAGAAATGTTCTTGACAGAGAAGACATCTAGGGAGAGAGCTCAAGATTTTTGATGAAAAAATCAGACTTTTTTCCAGTCTGGCTGGAAAATGTGTGTTTTTCACAAAAATCAGACACCCCACAGATTAAAAACAAATCAAGATAAATCAATTCTCCACTGGGCTGTGCCCAAGTGAGTCGTCTCCTGGGCTCATTTTTCTCATGCGGATCTCAGAAAAGTCCTTCCCAGCTCTGAGGCTTGTAATGAAATAATAATAATAATAATAATAATGAAAGTTTCTAATGCCAGTAAATGATGCATTCATTCAGGGAAGGTATGTTGGTATCCCAGAATTCCATCCCTTTTAGTTCATCTCTGTAGGTATCAGCTTTCACTAGCCTACATCCCTGTGTGAGAAGGAATGACTCTGAAGGGTGTCTGGACCTGCCACAAATTGTCTGAATAAGAGAAAAGCTTATCTGTGTTGTCACTAATATTTGTGGTTGACAGCTGACCCCTGAACACGTGGACTGCCAATCCTGAGAACTGTGGGAGCCCTGCCAAGATCCCATTGACGTTGGAGCCACAGGATTCTACACCGACCGGCCTCTGAGCTTCAACCGCTGCATCATTGACCTGCCGCTATCTAAGTCCAATGACTCGCAGACTTGCATTGGACTGGGCTGGGTAGCCTCCTTGATAATAAAGTTCATCCTTATACATAGATGAGTGTCACGGGCTTTGTCTCTCAAGACAACCCAATCTAACTCACCCATCCAGGGTGAATCCCTTGCTAAAAGCAAGAGAAGCCTGGGTTTCCCTGTGCTTACTTACTAATCTCTCGTGAATAAATGCATATGGATTTCACATGTGGTCAGTTGGAAAAAGAGGGCTGGGGAGTCCTGATTCACTTCAGATTCGAATGTCAACACAAAGAAGCCCACACTGGGAACGCCCCAAGTTCCGTACCGTGGATGATGTTCATGTTGCAGCATCCCTTGTCCTCGTTGCTTGCCAGTCTCTTTGTTAGTGGTAGGTAAAGTAGGGCAGGCAATCCAACCTTTCATCTTCAAGAACACTTTCTTATCCTCTGATGAATGTTTCTCTATAACAAGGTGGATTCTACTATAGCAGATACACTATCCTCTGGAATCTCTAAGGATATGAATTAAAGTTTATTTGATGCTATATGGTGTTTCTTATGCGGTTTCTGTATCAAATGCTGGGCTGCATACACAAACAAGGAGGTCACTATCCCTCAGGGAATGGCTGCTTCTTATGCAGATTTCCCTGGATGGTAAAGAGACCAGGTTTTAAGTGGATTGGGGGAGGGGGGGGGAGATGGTGTTCTTGATTAAAAATTTGGTCTATATGGAGCAACAAAAATTTTCATAGAATGCAAAAATAGTGTTGTAACATATTCATTTTAAATTTAAAATGCTGCGGGGCGTTGTTAAATTGTTAGAAAGTGGGATGTCTGGTCACTTTACTGAATGGAGGCCTCCATTAATTTGGGAAATCAGTCTAACAAACTGCTTTCAACACCAGCTTTTCCTTGTATTCCTAACATCTAGTGACCATCATCTAATGAGCGGGCAAATGCAGCGACCTAGTGGGAGTTGTGTGTCTCTCTGAACATGCTGGTCTGTGTATGGAGAAAAATAGAATCTCCATAATGCTCAAAGTACACACTGGGTAAACCAGCGAGCTCCAAATTCTGCACGATCAAGAAATTTATGTTAGCAAATGAAATTCAAGATGCACGGAGTCCTATGTCCTTACAAACACACACACCATACTTCCCAACATAGCTAATGTTCTTCCATGGCAGTATCCAACGTCAGAGGTCTCTGTACATGATCAGCACATCATCAGGAAATGCTTCTCTTTGCTTGCAGCAAAGTCAATGTCCTTTGAACAATGCTAAGTCATTTAGTCCCTAACCGTGTCTTCTGGGTTAAAGTCAAGTCTGTCTGAGGTGAAGTAGTTGGGGTTAACACTGGCTCAGCAGGCCAGAAGTTATTACTCAGCAATAATCAAGGAGCAATGCTACTTCCAAAGCCTACTAGATGATAAACCTTCTCTATTTTCAAAGGAGGGGGAGGCATATGCATTTAACTGATGAAACACTCACACACATATCAAACATCTGTATGGATACAGTTATTGTATTTCAGTGGCTCGAAAAGATCCTAAACTTATGGCCTTTAACTTGCAGTCATATATGAGACACAATCAAAGGTATTATGCTTCACGTAGAAACCAATTCATCATTCTCAGAATGGTCAGACTTTTACTGCTTCCTCTATTTAGTAATAAATTGCAAATTTTTAAAAAGCAAATTAAAAGTAATAAATCTTCTCCTGTGTATAAAATCAATGTTGTCAACTCCAGGCCAATGCCATCCCATTCAGAGTGTGATACAAAGCGGTTTGTGCGACTTGCCGTTACCAAGGCAATTGGAATAATATTTACCCCTTAAAAAAATACATGAAATTCCCCCGAAGAACCTTAATCTACCAAAAGTTCAACACAAACAGGAAGTTTGTAATTAGTTTTGCAACATACTTAATTTTCAGCGATGAATTAAATCTCTCCCCTAACGAGACATCTAAACGATTGCTGAAGAGTGCTCCTGAAACACAGTGGTGTGCAAAATCCTGAGGAATTTGCCCTTTGCAGTTCATGGACTGCTGGTGTAGCTCACCAACGCCTGCGTTACTCAGGAGATGAACTTCGAGGACAGGAAAAAAAACGTAATGGAAATTTCATTTATAACTCGTTTCCTTACCAAAAAATTGAGGGAAATATTTACAATTTAATCCAAAATCAAATTCGGGGATGGGGCAGGGAAGTTTCCAAACTAAAATCACCTTTCTGTGCATATTTTATGTATCTGTGTAGGAGTATATGTATTTAACAGGAGAAAGCAGAAAAGAAAAAGCAGGAGTTGTAATCGTGGCCATTCTGGGGTGGGTTATGTCTCCTCTGATTGCCAAATGTCCTGGACTGATATTTACAAAGCACAGATTCTTGGCAGAGGAGAAGGGAAGGACAGTATGCACTACTATGATAGCATAGCCGTGTGCCTAAGATACCTACCATTATCAAAACTGGTGCTGTAACAATAAGTATTCAATTGGGAGATGGATGCTACGGCTAAAGGGTTTCAGATTTACTATCATAAATATCTTTTTTTCCTACATGGATATCAATTCTTTTGCAAATTGAATAAAAAAAAGTTTTGTCAGAGAAACTGACAAAGTCTAAACATTGTAAGTCAAATTCCATTACATAAATGCCAATCAAATATCAATATGTTCTAAATGCATCAAAATAGGCTGCAACAATGTCACAGGTACTATTTATCCTATAGATATATCCCCACACAAGATTATTATTTATGTGCACTGCAAGGAATTCTTCATGACACATATTTTATAAAAAATTAAAATCATAAGAGCGAAATAAATTAAACTGCATTCACAAAGTGGAACCCTAGCCATCTCTAAGAAATGTATTAAAATATTCGGTCTGTTTTCACTGGTACAGAATGATCACCCGGACCCAGTGTTAAAAAGAACAAGATCTGGACTAGGATTAGGGACTTTCCAAAAGTTTCTATTGCTTAATTCCATCATTCCATGAACACTGAAAGCCCCCTCCTGTATAAAATATGGTAAAATGTATGCTTTAACAATAATTATCAGCAACAACAAATGTACTTACACACAGATTCCCTATAATAAACCCCAAGTGAGCTGCAGTCAGCTAATTTTTAAATGTTTACAATAGAAACTATACCTGTAATGTTTGATTTGACCTTAAAATGTAAATTAATATTTATTTCACAGACCTTTGATAGAGAGTCAAGACCTTTTATTTGAATATGCATCAACTGACTGGAGCGCTATGTCATTGTCAGAGCAAAAGTCACATTCATAAAGCATCACATACCAATTCCAGTTTGTCTCATGTGAAGTTGAGTCAGAACTTAAAATCATCGCAAAGCAGCTCTGTGCAAAAGCCTTGCAGATCTTTTATTTCCTGCTCCCCAAATTTTGACAGCTGTTTTCCCCAGCAGTTTGAAATACATGGGGAAAGGGGGACGTTAGTCAATAGCATATATTCATATTTTATATAAGAATACTGAGTTGGTAGAGCTGAGTTCCAATAGTAGCTTCTTCCCTGACTGACTGTACAGCTTGGAAAGTCAGTCATCTCTGCTTTCACTCTCAGTCGCTGATTGGAACACTGTCCATTTTCAGTCCTGCAGCAAGGACTGAGACAGGACAGACCAACCTGATGGGTTTCTTGGCCCCCCTCTTCTGCTTCAGGGTCTCCCCATGTAATTAACCTAAGAGATACATGGATATTTAGGGAAAATGATTTGTTGTCCCTACCTGGAGCTAGAAAACTGAAGTGGAGCATCCCCTGAGAGGCCTGTGACACTAGCCACCCCTGCCCTCTCTGCCCCTGGGCTGTCCTCCTGAGGTGGGAGAGCACTCCAGGCTTGATGAGCGCCCAAACCTGAGGTCCAGTCATCTTTCTGCTTAAAGTGAGTGTTTCCTTTTCATTTCTTAGTTTCGGATCCTCTATCTGGGCCAGATAGATACTTGAGAGAGAGGGGAAAAAAGGCTAAGAAAAGAGAACCTCCTTTTCAAGGAGTTGAACCTAGGTTTCCCATTTACTGCAGATCACAGCGAGGGCAACAGGGTACGCGTAGGCTCTGTTGTTGTTGTTGCTGGGTCATCTAGTTGATTTTCAACTTATAGTGACCCCCTGGTTGACAGAGCAGGACATAGGATTTCCCCGGGAGCAATCTTTCTGGAGAGACGTCCTGTTGGTGCAGGGGTAACGCCTGCAGCTACACACCCAAAAGACAGCAGTCCGAACCTCCAGCGTTGTGCAGCAGAGAGCTGTGGTCCTGCCGAAGACTGCAGCCAGGAAAACCATGGGAGGCCGTTTTACTCCACCTGGGCATGTGCCCGTGGGTCAGCATGGACTCGTGGGCGATGGATAGGTATGGGGTTTTGCTTTTCACTGGAGTAGATCATCTCCTCTCTCCATCCTCGAGTAACCAGTGGTTTTGAAGTGCCGACTTGTGTTTAACAGCCCACAGAGGCTCCCAGGACGCCCCCAGGCTCCCCCCTACATCATCTTGTACTGTTCAAATCCTTCCCCGAGTCTTTCGTGGCCTGGAGATTTTCGCCTGTGTAAAACTCCACAGCGTAGTTGTGTCCTTCCATGCACCGAGGACCCCGGAGCTGGCAGCACCCAGCTGGGAGAGGAGAAGAGAGGAGGACCGTGCAGTTTTTATGGAGAACTCGGGATCGTCTGTGGACCTGGTGTGTGGGTTCGAACTGCCAACGTTTGGTTAGCAGCCAGGTGCTTGGCTGCTGTGCCAGCAGGGCTTCTATTTCCACATCCTTTACATGGTTGAATTGAGGTTATCAGGGCAGCCTACTCTTGAAACAGTTACTCATGCAGCAACTCGGAATGTGGCACGTACTTGCTCGGTACACTTTTTAAACGATGAATTTACACTTGTGTAACTTTTTTATTCCCCACTGTGTTCCAGGGTACCAAGTAGAAAGCAACCAAAAAACAACAACAACAACAAAAAAAAACAGGGCTGAGCCCCGGTGGCGGAGTGGTTGTGCGCGGGACTGCAACCCACTGGGACAGAGGTTCAATTCCAGCAGTGGGGCTGGGCCTCCTACTCCCAGCACCCGAGAGCAGTGATGCCCCCGGCCGCCCCCCCCCCCCAAAAAAAAAACCCAAGCAAAACTCGCTGCCATTGAATCAATGCTGACTCACAGTGGTGCCCTGTGGGTTTCTGAGTCTGGTGATAGGAGAAAGCCCAGTCTTTCCCCCCCAGAACTGCTGGAGGTTTCAGACTGCCAACAGTAACGACTGCTCCCCAAGAAGCAGCACTGGCCTTACTAACTCGGTATGACACACGAGGCAGAGGAGCACCAAAGAACAGCAGAATGAGACAGCATTCACAGTGAAGTTCCTAGAATTCACTGTGTTCCTGAAGAGTCATCAGTCACATGAATTTCAACAAGCACATACCTGATAGCTTATTCCTACATGTATTTATTTGTATGCACATAAAGAGGCTTTTCTGAGGATGGCAGTGAGAGATATCCTTTCCTATATTAGTTTTACATTACGGGTTAGCTACATTGAGTTGAACTGAAAGGGAGTTAAAATTCGACTGCCGTATGGAATCATGGGCTTTAGAGTTGGAGACGACAGTGGAGAAAGTTAGCGTTCTGGCAGCTAGAGGAGACCGCCTTTGAAGGTGCTGAGCTTTCCTTCCCCCAAGGCTTGTGAGCAGAACTAAAAGTGATGGTTCATCTGCAAGCATGAAATTACAGGGGAAACCGTGATCGCCATCGTTAAGAAGAGAGACTGGCATCACAGAGAGTCTACGGTTTTAATCCTGACCTTGTCACTTTACTAGTTGGGGAGGGAGTGATCGCGCTCAAGGGCTTTCCTCCAATGTCCACTTCCTTACTGTAAAGGAGGTAGTACTAACTCAGAATTTTTGTAAGGACAGGAAAGAATGGATGAGTATAATGAATTAATCATTCAATATCTCATTTGAAAATAGAATTACTATTCTTCAGTTTAACACGGATGCCAACCTCCAACTGAGTTAAATTGAACTGGGAGAGATTGGCCACTTTTAAGGGAGCACATACATACATACACACACACACGCATGTAAACACTGATTTTTCCAGCACCCTTTTAATGCAGTTTGGTGGTAAAAATTAGGGGTTTCAGCTGATATTTGGGTCAGCTTATACTTGAGTATATATGTTATCTAAACAGAAATTAACACTCTGAAAAACCCTTTCCCATGTCAGGATAGAAAGTGGCCCAGTATGAAATTAAATGCTGGGAAGATGATTCTTTGAAGCAAACTGCTGGCTTGCTCCCATCTCCCCCCGTCCCCCAACCCTTCGTGAAAGGAAGGGAGAAAGAAAAGGTCTTTCTACCGTCCCCACACCAGAATAGACATTGCACCTTGCACGGGAAAATCTAGGGGTGGCAGACAGATGGTCAGTTGTGTTGAGGGCCAAGTAAAAGCGAATTCTCCAGGTATTGGAATTGGTCTGCAATCTTGAACTTCTCAAAGCTAAGGTGTAGGGATGTTTCAGACTGACCACAGGTGGACACTGCAAGAGAGAAAAAGCCAGTTTGGGGCCACTTTAAATTCTGCTGGAGATGACTGCTTGGAAGAGTATTCAAATTCCAAGAGAGGCTGTGGAGTCCTGCTCAAAATTGCTGCACTGTGGGGGCTCCGGCAGCTGGCGGAGAAGGGAAATCATCTGGAGAGAGCGGTGAGTACCCACAAGCCAGAGACAGCTGGAGACATCCGCTATAAACACCATGTGATATGATGTTATCAGTGCAGCAAGAACTTCCCTCCCAGACTTCAACCCTGCAGGGACCAAAACCATCCAGACAAGCTGAGCAGGGAGGAGAAATGCCTAAAGGAGGCAGAGATGAGAAGGGCCAGGAGGCCTTCTTCCAGGAAGGAGGCAGCCCAGGACAGCAGCGTTACCTGAGGAATGGGTAGGAGAGGAATATAGGACTACTGAATATATTAGACGGAAGGTTTTGACTTACCTATATTTGACTGTTTTTTGTCTTAGTAACAGGCGGGATTTGAATATTAATGACAAATGAGCAAAGTCATGGAATCTACCCATTTCTTTTCATTGAGGCAAAGGAGAGACTACCTCCAGCGAACAGGTTTTAATAGGAAAGTGAAAAAAAATAGAATTGCTTTCAAGGACTGATATTTAGTTCTGCTTATTCATCCTTACAGGCATGGTATGGAAACAAATGTTAGGTGCTAATTGTATTCATTTCATTAAGTGCCACTGACTATTTATTATAACCTTTAAAAACAATAAAAACATTCTCATTATCTTGACATCATCTTCCTATAGAAGTATATCAGACTTAAGAAGACCAAGATTTCTACTCAATCCCATGCTTTGTATTATATTGATTTTATCTTTTTAGCTAATTATCCGTTTTCTTATTGTTTCACATTAAGGAATCATATTGCAGTTTATATTCAGCACAATGGCTTTCGCAGACTTAAAACTCAGATGGAGCACATACATTAGCCAACTGTTGCATTACTTAGTCTTTTCCCAAAGCCTTAGAAAAAGGACTAGAATATCAGTGCAGGCTGCAAGCACATTCCTGCCTGAGAACATTTGATAGCATGTCTATTTGCACATAGCCACTGGCCAAAAGCCGTTTTTCTATAAAGACCCCAGAGCAAACTCCCTGCCATCAAGTCTATGCTGACTCCTTACGGTCCTTATAGGACAGGGGTGGGTTTCCAAGACTGGAACTCTTTACAGGAGTAGAATACCCCATCTCTCTCCCCTTTTCCATGATGGGTAGGTTTAAGGTGCTTTCCCTCAGAGAGTCCCTGAGTAAGACTTTGTTCTAGCCAGGATGGTGTTCACGAAGCTCTCCTTTTGTAAAGGTGATGTGTGGTCAGAGATGGGAAACCGTAAATCAAGGAAAGCAAATGCCACTCCTCGCCCCACCCTTTATCTGACTAGGTCCTTCTCTTGCCCTGACATGTGAGCAACAGGAGAGGATACAGAATTATGAAATTAAAACACTCCTTACAGATTCTTACAGATGCTGCTTTCCTAGCCCCTGCCAATGGGGCAAACAGATTTCCTGGAGGCGAGCTCTGAGGGTGACATCCTTCTTGGCAATGCCCACCCCTCCCTCCTGCAGGGAAGCCCTGGTGACCCTTTGCTAGGTGAGAGATTCTCACATATCACCTTTCCAATGGAAGGAAATAAATGCAGAGAGCCAGACAGAGAAAACATGCAAGGAGTACAGGGGGTAGAGGGGTTTCTGGCTATTCTAAGAATATTTGAGATTTCTGGTTTATATATCTGCTTAATTGTTCCAAAATTCTTTTAAGAGAAAGGAAAAAGAAAAATCTTACCTTTAAAATACACACACACACACACACACACACACACCTTTTTTAATTTCTAAGAAGAGTTAGAAGATTCAATAAACAATCAAACTACACATAGTAAGGGGAAGATTCTTTGCAAAATCAAGTAAGCCAGCCTTCCATTAACTGCTTTTTCTTTTCTTGTTCTTGGGACTTAACTAATCAGTGTGCTTTCTTCCTCTTTTTTTCCCTCTAAGTATAATTTAGCAACATTTTCTACTTCACCTAGGAATTATATTGCTATATATTTTAAATATGATTTATTTAGAAATATTTATAAGGCTATATTAAAATTTCTCCTAAGTAAATTTACATTTCACAAGTGACTAATCACACATATTAAATGATCACCTAGCTGACTTAGCAATAGTGGGGTTGGCTAGTTACTGTGAAGAAGTGCCCCTTCTCCTCTGCGAGTCAGAATCTCTCTCTGACAGGACCACCCTCCCCAATGCCCAGAAAGTGTTCTAACTCCATAGGAAAGTTTCTGAGAGTCATTTGCACTCCATGGTCCTGGGAAGAACCTCACTGCAGGACACAGCAGAAACACTCTGTGTCCCATCGATTGATGTGCTCTATGCAGGGAAATACAGCAGAGAGCCAATGATCAATGGGACATAAAGTTCAGGTGAGAAACCAATGTGGTAAAGTCTGCATGGCCGTGACAACTATTTGTTGCTGTTAGGAGTTGCTATTCAGGCAGTCCTGAACCTCAGAGACCTAAATTAGATACGACCTTGTCCTGTCTGCCACCATCTTCAAGATTGTTGCCACAGTTGAATCCATTTCATGGCTATCGTGTCCATTCATCTCATTCATGATTCCCTCACTTTTATTTGACTCTCTACCAAACTGAATGTCCCTTTCTAGTGATTGGTCTCACATGATGTGTGTCCAAAGTAAGGGAGCCCAAGCTTGACATCTGCGCTTCTAGGGAGCCTTCCGGTTGCACATCCTCTGAGGCTGACGAGCTTGTTCTTCTGGCTGCCCACAGGAGAGGCAGCATTCTTCAAGGGCCCTCAGTGGTACCTTCCCCACAGCCACAGCCCCTTTCTGTGCCTTGGATGAGACCCAGCTCATCTGGAGCAATTTTGACAGACAAGAGACGAGCATACAGGCGGGGATGGCAGTATCTCCATCTGAAGCAAACCTGCGTGACCGTACAAGGGGCCTGAAGGATGAAAAGCAGCGGATTGTGAAAGGCCAACTGGAAAGCAGTGTAGAAACGAAACTGGGAAGCCGCAGATTTGAAATACTTAGCAAGGGAACATGGAAAGACAAACACAACTTCTTTCCAAACACACTCGACTTCTGACCACCCATAAAGCCAGGCCTCTTCGCTGTGACCCTCTCCACGATGCAGGCGACTGTGAGAACCGCAGCGTGCAGACCTCAGACCCAGAGATAGGAAAAGCTGCCCGGAGTCTCCACTTGCTGGAGGCGTTCTGACTCTTTTACAGATGCAAATAAATGTCTCATCCCAGATCTACAGATAGAATATAAAACTTGGAAAAAGTAAAACTCTGGTCTTTGAATGCCTGTTGAATAGGAAGCATTACTAAGGGTCAGAGGCCTTTCCCCTGCCTATAGAGTTCTTTTTGAACTGTTTTTACTTCTAAGAGCAAAGAAAAAAGAGTAAGTGACCTCCCCCTCTCACAATAAAACCCATCTTCAGTCATTCACAGAGCATCACAATTTTATTAATGGAGCTAGTGTTTGGATCTGCACGCTTTCGTCAACGATGGAAACGGCCCTGGTCTAAATTAGGATGACTAAAATATAGCCATATGTCTCTTATTGAGGACAAGCCCTCAATGACAAGCTTTTTTCGTGGCAGAAAATGTTTCCAGTGAGAAGGGCGAGAGATTCCATTTTAAATGTCATGGGACACTGTGGCCGGCCCTCTTCTCCCTTCTCTGAATGGGAAGGGTCTCTTTCTGTTACCTGGGTCCATCATGTCTCCTTGTGGTTGCCCTAAGAGTAAGTCGACTGACCTCAAGTGGACTGAACCACTGGGCACACCTGGAAAGGACAGACTTTCAGGCTCAGTGGCTAAGGGGCATGAAGTAAGGACCTCATGGCAAACATTTTGCTTTGGCTTCTTTGGGGTTCTGAGACTTCTAAATCGTTGAGAGAGCAAGCCCCGTGTATGAACCACACCGTCACCATAATATACTTCAGCAAGAGTGAACCTGCTTTTGGTGGGACAGAGTTCAGAAAATGAACAGAAATAAGACTGATGGGTAGGCAGCAATATGACTGCAGAGAGTCAGGAGAGAGGCTGTGGCTTTCTTTTGACAGCAGTGGCACCCATGTAAGTGACTGGCTGGGAAAATCAAAGTGACTGCTGTGTGAGGGTTAGAGGAGGGCAAGAGGCCGGAAGTTGAGATGGTTGCAGAGTCCTCTGGGTACTGGCTTGACCTCTTTGTGACTTCTGCATTGTTAGTTTCTAGGGAGTAGATTCCACTGTACCAAGGAGACGAGTTCAAGTTTAGCGATCACTGCCCTTGATCTTGGGTAGGATGTGAGGGAAGCAAAGGAAGCATTTCCTTTGGTTCCTGCTCACAGCAGACGCCGCCATCTCAAAAGGCATCTTCTTCCTGGGGGAGAGCCAGGTCCACAGGCAGGACTGAACGGGTGTCCGGCCTCCGCTTGGTTTAACCAGGCTTCTTTTCATATCCGCACCTCGCTCTCTCATGAACATTTGTACCGTTTCTTCACTCTCTGCACAAATATCTTTAGTCAATGTCTCCACTCCCTATCTAGAAGCCTGGTGATGGGGCTAGCTCCTGATTCCCTGCTTGCCCAGAATGTCAGACTTCGTTGATCCGAATGCTGACCTTTACGTGGAACGTGGCTTAGGAAAGAAGGTCCACAGGAGACTTTCGCTTTCTTTCACCTTCTGTTTCCTTCCTTCTTCAGAGTCCCACAAAGAAGCCAGCCTCCTTTCGCTCATGGAAAGGGGACTCTGTATGTCGTGCATCTACCTTTTAAAAAAATGATTTCTCTAGCTTTTGGGGACTCTCTACTTAATTTTAAACACCTGGCCTGTATAGTAACTTGTGTGAAGATCTCATTTTTTAAAAAAGGTTGATTTCAATGATCAGAATGATGAGGGTCCATGGCTGCAAGCTACATGAATATGCACTCCGTGCATCAAACGGACACTTAAGATATTGGCAGTGTCCTCAGGGATACTGTAGACAACTGGATTCTTGGACCACTTTTATGTGTGAATGTGTATACTTATATGTAAAACAGAAACACTGTATTACATACATGTATATATACATATAATCACCCGCTCACTTTGTAAAGATTCCCCACCCCTTGGATGCCTGGCCCCGAGCCACCTTCATGAGAAGCAGAATGCCTGGGTCCATTCTTGCCACCCACGTGTGTACTGCCTTCCCAACCTAGAGGCCTCACTCGGCGGCCCTAAAGCAGATAACATTCTGGCGTGATCCACAAGGTGTCATTGTCTGACTTTTGGAAATAGAATGGCTTCCCCTTCTTTCTAGTGTTCTGAGTCAGAATACTTTGCGCAAAGTGACCCACTGCTGAAGGTACACCGCCTGGCATCACAGTGATGTGTAAGCCACCTTACAGCCAAGCATGGAGGAGTGGTAGCTTCCTTTCTAGTGTATGTCACATAATAATATAAAAACCTACCAACATGCAAATTGTGTAACTATAGCAACAAAGTGAATAGCCTAAGTCAGAACGCAGGTAAAGGTAGACTGATGTGTAATCACAGAGTAAAATATGTGGGTTTTAAATGCGAAAGCAAACTCTGTCTAGTACAATAGCCGTTTCTTAACAGTGCAGTATATACTTATCTGCATGTTTACATATACATAATATTTAGCCTCTTCTGAAGTTTTCCTCTCTGCTCTGAAGAGTGCTCAATTCATGCGACGTATTCTCATGTAGGCCTGGCAAGAAAGAACCTTACAGGACAAGCACTCCCACTATCTCTGCTTCACAATGGAAGACACTGAAGGTCAGAGAGCTCAGAAACTGATCTGGCCAACACAACTAGAAAACGGTAGGCCCAGACTGGATGTCTCTGGAGACTTGATTTCACAGCCATGGTGCTCTACTGCCAGGAGGGAGTGGAGGTGGACATGATAAATGGGAAATGCCAATGTTGGTGGTCCAATTTAAGACGATGTTTGTGTTCTTCTTGAAACAGTTCTACTAGAAACCATAAGATTCCCATATGATTCCCATAATGGGTGCCCATCTCAGAAACGTCCAGGGGCAGTCCTACCCTCTCCTACGGGGTCACTGTGAATTGATAGTGACCCAATGGCAATGAGTTTGCAGAGTTTTTCAGCAAACACTGGCTTTGGATATGGTTTGGTTTTATCATCTAGGATAAAGAAATGAATAACTATTGATGCCTCAGTCATCCAGACCCTCCCTCGACAGAACAGACATTATCATCAGACAGAAACCCTTGGCCGTGGTCATGGATTCTCCCTCCCCTTTCATTACAATTGAAATGAGCCAATTGCCGTCAAATTGACGCCAAATCATGGTGACCTCATATATTTCCAAACTGAACTATACTTCCTGGGCTTTCCAGGATGTGATCTTTTGGAAGTAGATAACCAGGCCTTTCTTCCAAAAGTAGATGGGAATCGTCCAACCTTTGGTTGGGAATCAAACGCGTGACTGTTTGTCTGGACTTTCATTTGGAATAAAAACGCTTTCAATTGAGGCAAAGGTCTTTTAAGTCCTGCAAGTTTTCTCTGGAGAATGTTAATAGCCCACCATTCTACAAAACCTCCACTGATTACAAATGTTCTACATATACTTAACTAGAAACAAACAAAAAAATTAACAGTGTCTAATAGCTGTCGGAAACTATAAAACAAAACTCATTTTGGCCCACTACCTTAAAAACCACAAAAAAAACAAACAAACCTCTGTAATATAATGACAGTGAACTATAGAAACCATACTTGTAGACAAACTGAAATCAAGATTCTTGGAAATTATTGATAATAGTGCTGTATGTGCTCATTTTCAGATAGCCTTTTGGTTGAAAGAAAAAAATTCTTTTCAAAACATAATATAAGTATAGAAAACAAAATTAAAAACACTCTTTGGCTATTTGGGGACAGTACAGGACAGATTTTTTTTTGTTGTCTTTTTTAGATCATTTTTTGGAGGGGGGGGCTCTTACAGCTCTTATAAGAACCCCATACATCAATACATTGCCATCAATATTTTCTAAACACTTGTTTTCTATTTGAGCCCTTGGTATCAGCTTTTTTCCCTCCTTTTCCCAGCCTCCCACCCTCATGACCCCTTGATAAATTATAAATTATCTTTATTTTCTTATCTTGCACTGACCACTGTCTCCCTTCAGCCATGGTTTCTGTTGTTCATCCCCCTTGGGGGCAGGATGTTATGTGTTGCTCATTGAGATTGGTTCCCCCTTCCTCCCCTTCTCCTCTCAACTTCCCCCTACCTTTCTAGTATCACTATTCCCATGCCTATTCCTCAGGAGTTTATCTAACCTGATTTCATGTGTCATGAGCTCTTATTTGTACCAGTGTACATGCTCAGTCTAGCCAGAACTGAAAAGTAGGACTGGGTCATGAGAGTGGGGAGTGAGGAAAGTGCAAAGAATCAGTAAAATACTGTGTTTCCTCAGTACTTTACTGAACCCTGGTTGATTCACCCCTTTCTCATGACCCTTTTGTGAGGGTACGTCCTATTGACTATAGATGGGCTTGGGGGTCCCTGCTCTGACCCTTCTAGTTCTCAACAATATGGTATTTTGTTTTGGGTCTTCTGATGCCTGCTCCCTGATCCTGTCTACGCCTCATGATCACACAGGCTGGGGTGCTTTTTGCATGTGGGCTTGTTGCTTCTCTGCTAGATGGCTGCTTACTTAATTTCAAGTCCTTAAGGTCCCAGACACTATATCTTTTGATAGTCAGGCACCATCAGCTTTCTTTACCTCATTTGCTTATGGCCCCATGTTGTCTTCAGCGATTGTGAAGGGAGGGAGAGCATCACGGAATGCCAGGTTGCTAGAACAAAGTGTTCTTAAGCTGAGGGAGGGCTTGAGCAGAGGCCCAAAGCAGGTCAGTAAGTTTTCAAAGGCTAAGAAACAGGGTTAAGCTTGATTCTGAACACCCAATTGAATCACCCAATGGATTAGAAAGTCAAATGGATGAGGTCTAACTTGAATGCCTCACCACAATGCTTTCACTGAACTGCATTTTGGCATCAACCCACCTGCCTTCATTGAAGAACACTATAAGATCTCACAGGGCATGGTTCTGCAAATACTATACAGAATGTCATGATTTTTTCTAGTACATTATATATGGCTGATGTATCTGCATTACCTACAAGAAAGTAAGTCCTTATCTGCCTTCATATTACTATCTTACATGTATGCTTTCTCTTTCTTTCTTTTTTTTTTTTTGCTTATTTTAAAATTTGCTCTTCTGAACTATATGCATCTTTTAAAGCTGCCTTAGATTCTTTTTTATTACACAAGGTTAAGTATAAATAAACAGAGGCATATACTCTGCACAGGTCTAGAAGATTATTTATGTAACACTACTATTTAGAGAGAAAACCACCCAGCAAGAACAAAACCTTAGAATGGAACAGTATGATTGCTATGGAAAATAAGATACATTTTCATTTCTGCTTTAACAGTAAGAGCTGAATAGTCTATGGTCTACTTCTTGCAGGCACTTCTGCAGACAGAGTTGTTGGCCTATCTGCAGGGTCACAATTACCACTATGCTCAGGAAATAAGTAGTCTTGGGTATACGACTTGTAGCCATCCTTGAGGTGGGTGGACAAAGGAAGTAATCAGGTTAGCAATGTGACATTTCAATAAGAACCCAACAAACAAATGTGCAGGAAATGCAGGTGAAGAAACTGGCCAACAGTAAGTCACAGAAGCCAGAGGAAGAGAAAATGTCAAAGAGGAAGTGCCAGTTGTTAAAAAGAATCATATATTTGGGGTACATATATATATATATATATATATATATATATATATGCAAAAATATGAATGCCAATTAAAATAGAAAAAAAATCATCTTTAAATATTCACTCTGATCATCTTCCCTTGAAAGTGGCACCTTTAAAAGCTATTTTTTTCTCCCAATTGTACTTAGATTAAAACACATAGTTCACATACTTGAGCCCTCATCAAAGCAGCAGAAAACACACTGCCAGATAAGCAGCCTGTTTCTCGCAGCCCTGGGTGGGCAAGAGCTGTTTCCATAACCACCCATCTTGACCCTAGCTGCCTTCAGACCCAAAGCATCCCCAAAATGTTCCCTTTCAGGGGAAAGTACCCTGCCCCTCCCACCATTTCTGTGAACTTCTCCTGGATCTGGCCCCTGCTCTCGGATAACAGCTGGGTCAGGTAAATCATCTCACACAGGCTTCCTCATCCCCCACCCCCACATGCTACTGTGAGCTCCCTGGCGCTCTACAGTGGGGCCTTCTCTCGAACATATACCCCGGCCTCAGTTTCTCCTTTTTGCTTTCTTTATCTTTTCTTTCTCTGATTTCTGTTTGTTTTTCTTTTCCCTTCCCTTCTTTTCCAATGGGGAGGGGGGGACTTTACCCCGGCTGCCGAAGACACGCGAGACGTTGCGTGTGCACGCGGAGAAACCCACATGGCCAAGGCGGCGGCCACCGGGTTCCCATTCCCGCGGCCACGCAAGTCAAGGCCTGGGGTCGGGGTCCGCCTCCCTTCCCTTCTTTTATTTCCTTTTACTTAGAATTTTTTTTACCATTCTCTTTTCTTTTTTTTACTTCTCTGCTTTCCTTTTTCTAATTCTGCTTGTATTTTTAATCTTTTTTTTTCTAATTTGTGCACTTTTTAACATTTTTCTTTTGTTTTTTAAAGTATTCTAGTTGTTGTTTGCCTACGTTCCCGATTGTGTTTTTTAATTCATTTTATTAAAAGTATTTTCTTCCTTGGTTGTTGCTTATTTTTGTTTTCCTTACTTTTTCTCTTTATCCCACCCAAATGGAGACAGCAAGCATGCCCACAACTGAAAAATAAAACATCAGCATTATGTCTCAGAGACAAAGGACAATTTCAGTCCACATAAAGAAAATGGTGGCATGGCTTAAACAAGTGACCAATATACAGAGCCAGAAGATATCCTGTAGGAAGAAGAGACACTGGTACTGTCTGATAAGGAATTCCAAAGGGTAACATGTAAGTACTTTCAGTGGGTTGAGAGTAAAATCCAGAAAGCTGAAAAAAAAATGAAGGAAAATACATCATAAAATCAAAAGAATTCAGGAAAACAATACAATAAAATAAAATAAATTAAAATTACTACTATACAAAAACACTAAATCAAAATTCAGATTAGTACTAAGATTTCAGAAACAGATAATGCATTGAAATAAAAGAGTAGAACTAAATAAACAGAAGACCCAGTTAGTGAGTCTGTGGATGAGTAATTTAATACTAACCCAATCAGAGAAACAATTTCTAAAAAATTCAGGGATGGTCTAAAAATATTTGAGGCACCATCAATGTAAATAACTTATGTCTGATTGGAATAGCAGAACAGGAAGAGGCAACAAAGAGCTTTGGAAAAATTGTCAAAGAGTTGTTGGAAGAAAAGTTTCTAACATTTTGTCATAAAACGATACAAAAACATACACTTCAGAAGCTGAACAAACCCCACACAGGATAAACCCCCAAAGAAAATCACCCTGGTATATCATAACCAACCCTTCTGTAACAAAAGACAAAGAAAAAAATCCTGAGAACAGCTCAGGAAAAAAGAAAAATAAAGAGAACCAATAAATATAAAATAATTTCTTAGCAGAAAACACGCAGGCAAAAGGCATACACATTTATGAAATAAAATGAATTGCCAACCAAGAATCATATACCTGCAAAATTAGCTTTCAATTTTCCTTCAGTAAAAGGACATTTTCAGAAAAACAGAAATTTAATAAGTTTGTAAAAACCAGACCAAGATTACAAGAAATGCTAAGGGCAGTTCTATGGACAGATAAGCAACAACATCAGGCAGCATTTTGGGATTAACATACATGATATCAGCATCCGGAAGTCAACCCAGATGTAAAATAAAAGTATGCAAAGTAAAACCAAATTTACAAGACTGAAAGTAGGGAACCAGAGATATCAATTGGTAATGAAGACAACTACAAAGGAAACAGCAGGAGCAGTACAGTTAAAGAACTTTCCCAAGGAGAGG
>PVJH01029827.1:0-25543 GCA_004026705.1 Nesogale talazaci | reverse complement strand
GTCTCGGAAAAACTCAAAGGGTTTTACTCTGTCCATGTGTATAGGCACCACTGAGGTTGCTGAGAAGGAGTCCTTGAAATGAAGAAGTCGTTGGTCTTGCCAGATTCTGCCATGTCCTCTCCAGATTAATTTCTATCACCAGGGCCGTATTTTGCAACTACTGCCGCTTCCTCTTTGTTCCCAGCTTTTGCATTCCAATAGCTAATAATTATCCATGTATGTTGACTGCCTGCTTGATCGACTTCACGATGGGTAGTGGTTAGTGCCTGCATTTGAGGTCGCTGCACTTCCCTGTATTGTCACTGTTGCTGTTGGGAGACACCATCAAGTGGGTTCTGACCTATAATGATCCTGTGCACCACAGAACAAAACACTGCCTTGTGCATGTGCCAGCCTCACAGTTCTTCCTGTGTGGGAGCCCATGGATGCAATGATGATGCCGAGTCATCTCATTGAGGGCCTTCTTCTTTTTCACTGCCCCTTCCAGTTTACCAAGCATGATGTCCGTGTTAGCCTGGTGGACTAGAGAGGCAAATCGACAGAAACGCATATGTGTATAAAAGAGAGTCTTTTTTTTTCTAACCCTAACCCTAACAAAAGAAAGTTTTATTAAAAGGGTAAGTGCACATTAAGAAAGCATCCCAACCCTGTCCAGTTCAGTCCAAGTCCATAAGACTGATATTAGACCATCTGTCTGACACCAATCTACAAAGTTCTTAAACTCACCAGACACATGCAATGACACTGAATGCAGGAAGATCACGGGCCAGTGGGTAGAAAGCCTTTGAATCCAGGGGCAGTGTAAGCATCTCAGCTCCGGCAGATGTTTCTACGTGGCTTCTCCAGCACCCACAGCTGCATCAGGGTAAGCCTGTGGTTTCTCCTCAGGGATGTCTCTCAGGAAGTGAGGCTTGCCAGTTGAGGCAGGAAACTACCTAAGGCAGCCTCACTGTGGTCTGACCATCAGAGAGCAAGAGCCAAAAAAGGTGAGGCGTGCAGAACCATTTATCTCATCGCCCTTCAGTTAAGCTGCCCTTCAACTCCTTCTGCATGTGTTCATTGGCCACGTTGGCACAATAAACCTATTACAATGTCTTTCTTCAGGGATTGGTCTCTACTGACAATATGCCCAAAGTGTGTAACATGAACTCTTGCCGTCCTTGCCTCTAAAGGGGCGCTGTGGTCTCACTTCTCCCAATACAGTTCTGTTTGTTCTATTAGTAGTCCATAGCACGTTTGATATTCTTCTCCAGCACCGTAACACAAATGCACCGTTTCTCCGTGGTCTTCCTTGGTCAACGAGCAGGATGCATGTGAGGCACAAGTCAGGTGCGCATGAGTCCCCCAGGAAACATCTTGTTCTTCAACACTCTGAAGAGGTCTTGTGCAGCAGATGGACCTCAAGTGACCTGTCTTTTGAGCTCTTGACTGCAGTTTCCACGAACACCGATTGTGAATCCAAGCAAGATGGACTCTTGCTAACTTCAACCTGTACTCCATTGGTCCTGATATCTGTTAACCTATTTCTCCAGTTGCGAGAGTTTGGGCCTTCCTTATGTTTAGTTGTAATCCACACGGAAGCCTACAGTTCCTGACCTTTGTCAGCAAGTGCTTCAAGTCCTCCTCATTTTCAGTAGACAAGATTGTGCCATCTTCAAGCTGCAGGTTGTTAACAAGCCTTCCTCCAATCTTGATGCCACATTCCTCTTCATAGAATCCATCTTCTCTGATGATTTGCTCAACATACACGTTGTACAAGGATGGTGAGAGGATACAACCTGGAAGCACCTTTCCTGATTTTAAACCATGTTTTACTCCTTTGTTCTGCTCACACAACTGCCTCTTGATTCATGTACAAGTTCTACGTGAGCACAATGAAGTGTCCTGGAATTTGCATTCTTCTCGAGGTGTGTTAGTCTGGGTAGACTAGAGACACAAATTCATACACGTGCATATGGATATAAGGGAAAGTTTTATATACAAGAGGAATGGGACATTGAGAAAGCATCCCAAGCCAGTCCAGTCCAAAGTCATAAGTTCAATATTAGCCCATATGTCCGATATCAGTCTATAGAGTTCCCTTCTGACTCATGAAGAGCGTGCAATGACACCAGGACAATTACAGGCCAGTGGGTGCAGAGTCATGTGTGTGCAGCAGCAGTAAAAACAGTAGAAGCAGGGGTCTCCTGGCAGGGGTCTTCCTATGGCTCCTTGTTTCCAGGACTCAGGGTCCATCAGCAGTCTCCATAGGTGGTAGAAGCATCTCAGCACTGGTAGAGGCCCCATGTTGCCTCCCAAGCATCTCAGCACTGGCAGAAGTCTCCACATGGCTTCTACAGCCCCAGAAGTTTAGTCTAATCAGGGTAAACCCATGTGGCTTCTCCTCTGGCTCCTCCAATCTGCAGGAATCAAAATCAATCAGTATGCAGCCAACTTGTCTTGTAGTAGTCTCCCAGGGAGTGAGTCTCTCACCTCCATGGGGGAAATACCATGAGATTTCTCAGAATTCTCAGAGAAAGCCATGGCCACACAGAGGTCACATTGGCTATCTCCAGATTGACAGGCTAGACTCCACCCCTACACCAGAGTATGTGACTGCCACACAAGGTGAGCCACAGTTTATTATGGTCCACACAGTCAAATTCCTTTACATATTCAATGAAACACAAGTAACCATCTCTCTAGTATTCTCTGCTTCGGTCCAGGCCTATCTGACATTAGCAATTAGATCCCGAATTCCACATCGTCTTCTAAATCTGGCCTGCCTCTCTGGCAGTTTCTTGTCAGTGTGCTGCTGCAACAGCCGTTGGATGATCTTATGAAATGTTGCTGTGTGTGGTATCAATGACGTCATGCTATCATCTGAGCATTCTGTTGGGACATCTTTCTTTGGAATGGGACCAATGTGGGTCTCTTCCAGTCAGGTAACTGTCTTCCAAATTTCCTGGCACAGATGAGTGAGTGCTTCTAAGGTCTTCTGAAACATTTTAATGGGTATCCCATCACTTTCTGGAGGCTTATTTTTGGCTAATGCTTTCTGATTGTGTGTGTTCTCCTCACCATTTGATGCGTCTGCATTAAATATGTTACTGCCAAATCTTTCAAGATTGCAACTCCAGGCTTGAATTTTTTCTTGAGTTCTAGACCAGGTTCTTCTCTTTTGGTTTGCAAACTCTCGGTCTTTGCACATCCCATTATAATGTTGGCTTTCTCTGCTCCAGCTGCCCTTTGAGACTTTCTATTCAGCTCTTTGCTTCATTCTTTCTTCCATTTGCTTTAGCTACTTGATGCTTGATAGCAAGTCCCAGAGTCTCCTCTGACATTCCTATTGCTCTTTTCTCTCTTTCCTGTCTTCTTAGTGACTTCTCCAGAGGTGCATAGATATTCTCCTATCACTTCAAGATAGCAGCCATCCTTCTCGGATTTGCCATTCACAGCACAATACACCACACCGTCTGACTCGAAATAGCCAAGATGTGTCCATTTAGCACTGGGGAAAACCCCGGGGATCTCTATCTTTATGTGTTCCATTTTACTTTTGAAGACTTCCATTGTCCCAGATTCATACTTCATACATTCCATGTTTCAGTGAGTAAGCTATTTTTCTCACTTTGAGTTGGGGTGAGGGCACACTTGCATTCAATCTGTACCCAGTTCTGACAGCATTTACTATAAACTACCAACTGCCATGGAGTCTATTCTCACTCACAGGAACCCTGTAAGACAGAGTAGAACTCCTCCGTGGTGGCTCTGGGACTGTGGCTCTTTCCAGAAGGGGACAGTCTCATCTTTTCCCTTGGAGGGGCTGTTGGGTTCAAACTGTTGACCTCATGGCTAGCAGCCCCATACACGTAACCCATGATCCTTGCATTCAATGCAGGAAAAGAGAGTGGATTTCCTTCTAAATATATGGGGGGGGGTGATATTCTGGGGTATCTTCATGATAGAAGATTAAATAGTTAGCTTCTTGTGTAGAAATCCAATGAAAGAACGATGAAACTTACAAGAAATCCTCCAATGTGTTTAGATATTTTTGGTGGCATTATTGCCCTGGTGGGAGTAGGAAGCCCAGCCTTGCGCCTGGGGACCTGCTGCTGGATTTGAACTGCAACCCTGTGGGCTGCAGTCCCACACACAACCACTGCGCCACCAGGGGTCAGCTAGTAGAGAACACATTTTTAAGAAAAGAGCTTCAATATATATTTTTCAGAAAAAATAGGTCAGATGCTGAAATGCCCTGCACAAATGCCTCACATTACAAAGAACATGATTTGAAACCCACTAGGTGGGAGCATGGGCTAGAGAAAAATATGATGGCAGAGATGACTAGCATCTCAGATGAAAGCTTGTGGTTTGGGCTCCCCAGAGGCTCCTGTCTTGGGAGACAAGCCTGGCGATTTCACTGTGGAAAGGTCCCAGCCTTGACATCTGTAGGAAGTAGTTCTGCTTGGCACATTGGATTTGACTCCATGGCCATTTCCCACCACCACCACCACCGCAGCTTGCAAGAGTGACGATCGCTGACATTGACACCGTTTTTGAAATTTGGTCATTGAAGCCAGGAGATGGAAGGAGAATCCGTGCACTTGAAGGATGGTGCTGGTGAAGAAGAGTGAATGGGCCAGGGGTGGCCGAAAGAACAAAAAAACTCTGTCTGGGAAGAAGTAGGGTCAGAGCGCTCCCTAGAGGCCAGGATGGCGAGACTTCATCTCATGTGCTTGGTCGCAGGAGAGACCAGTTCCTGGAGAAGCACGCCATGCTTGGTGAGGACAAAGGGCGACAAAAAAAGAGGAAGGCCCCCGGCCAGATGGATTGATGCAGTGGCTGCAACAATGGACTCAAATACAGGGAGGGCTGTGAGGATGATGTCGGCCTGGGCTGTGTTCAGGGGTGTGTGCACAGGGCTACTGTGAGTCTGAACACACCTCACAACACCAATAGGCATCATTCACAACACTCTCCTACATGACTGTTGTGACTGTCATGTACTTGTGTGTCAATTTCACGATTGGGAGTCTAGGGGTGGAGTCTAGCCCATCAATCTGGAGATAGCCAATGAGACCTCTGTGTGGGCATGACTTCCTCCTGAGAATTCTGGGATCTCGAGATAGTTCCCTCGTGGAGATGAGAGACCATCTCCCCCAGTTGTTGGGAGACTCTCGGCTGCTAAGATGAGATGGCAGCATCCGAGGAACTGGAGGAGCTGGAGGAGAAGCCACACAGCCTTACCCTGATGGAACCAGACCTCTGAAGCTGTAGAAGCCACAGAGAGACCCCTGCCAGCGCTGAGATGCTTCTACTACCAATGGATACTGCTGGTGGACTCTGAGTCCTGGAAATGAGGAGCCATGAGGGGACCCCTGCCCCTCATGTGCTCAGGAGAGACCAGCGCTGGGATGCTTCTACTGCCGCTGGACACACAAGACTCTGCCCTCACTGGCCTGTGATTGTCCTGATGTCATTGCACATGCTTCGTGAGTTGGAAGGAGACTTTATAGACTGGTTTCAGATATATGGGCTAATATTGCTCTTATGACCTTGGACTAGACTGGGTTGGGATGCTTTCTCAATGTTCCATTCCTGTTGTATATAAACCTTCCCCTTATATCCACATGCATGTCTATGAATTTGTTTCTCTAGTCTACCCGGACTAACACAGCTATGCTAAATCTTAGCACAGCCCTAGAAGGTAGGTATGTTTTTTTGTTTGTTTTATTACATAAATTTTATTGGATTTGATCAAAGCATCCCAGAGAAGTCTAAAGGAATCATCTAGACTGTAGCTGGACACCTCTCAGATCTTACTCATCAGCCTGCTGAACTGTTCCTTTTTCAGAAACAGAGACCAAAAACTTTCGGATATCCTTGTTTTTAACTGCTGTGGCTTGCTGAATTAAAGCCGCTGAATTCGACACAAGCTCAGTGTCATTCCTTAGAGAATCAACTCATCTTCCTGGGCTTGAAAAACAGACCATGCAACACCTGTCCTCATGCGAACCCTCTGGATATATTTTCCCCCCAAGTTGTGGATTTCGAGAAGAGACCCGTTCTCCTGAATAATCACGTCGATGGGGAAGTGGGCACACACAGACCTTGTCTTGTACTGGAAGCCCCGTGCCACACACTTGATCATGTTCGGTACGTGACCGCAGATAGTGCAGATGGGAGCCCATTCCTTTTTGTTTCCCCACCATTTGTCATCTCGAAGCCTCTTCTTCTTTCCCAGGAGGCTGAGTTCTACGTGGATGTGATTGAAGTCGCTCCCTCCGCAGGGCTCCTCTGGGCCCCTTCAGGGAAATGTCAACATTCTCTGGACAGTCTGGTTGCTGAGGATGGTCTTCATTCTCACGGTAGATGTGGCTAAAGACGGTAGGTACGTTCATCATCGGCTCCGTCTTATAGATGAGAAGTCAAGGAGCAGAGAGCTTAAATGATTTATCCGTGATTACTCCACTAAATCAAAGCTAAACATGGGCGTGCACTACCTCCAGCCCTCCGTTCTCTGTCCCACAAGGCCTCTGAGGAAAGGGGCAGCCCGTGTGGGAGGCCTCCTATCTGTGACCTTGACCTCTCTGGCTCTCTAAGAGGATCCCTGTGTCCCCACTCTCAGCTGTGTGGGGACTCTGGACAGCACTTTTTCAACATGGTAAGGTGTGATTAAAAAATTTGTTATAAAGAAATAGCACAAACACTAAAGAATTGGTGCAATAATTGTGAAATAAGGATCTTTAGGTCACATAAATTTTCATCAAAAAGACAATAAAACATGCAACTTTCCTGTAGTTCTTTGACGCTTCCTTCCTGTAACTATCATGATCCCAATTCTGCCTTACAAATCCAGCTAGACTGGAAGAGGCACACTGGTACAGGTGGGAACTGGAAACGCAGGGAGTCCAGGACAGATGAAGCCCTCAGGACCAGTGGTGAGAGTGGAGATACTGGGAGGGTGGAGGGAAAGTGGGGTAGAAAGGGGGAACCAATGACAAGGATCTACCTATCCTCTCTTATCCGGAGGATGGACAGCGGAGGAGAGGATGAGGGGAGACGACAGACAGTGTAAGATATGAAAAAAAAAATTTTATAAATCATTGAGGGTTCCCGAGGGAGTTCCCCCTCATTTTGCATGGAGCAGGAGTGAGTTGGTTGTGGGCCCACCCAACATGGTCCGAGGTCTCCTGTGTTAGACAGGGTTCTCTAGAGAAAAAAACACAGGACACTAGTAATTCTCTTTATATATTTATATAGATAGAAAGATATCTAACATAAGAAATGGGGCGGGAGGGGAACAGATAAGGAGCTGATGTCAAGGGCTCAAGCAGAGAGCACATGTTTTCAGAACAATGAGGTCAGCAGGAGTATGAAGATGCCTGACACAATGTGTGGATGTATGGATCATGATAAGCATGGTATGAGCCCCCAGTAAAATGACTTTTTAAATAAAAAAGCACAATGAAATGGTTATTTAAAAGACATATGCAATAAGAGCCTAATTTCTAAAATGTCTAGATTCTACTTGTATCGATAAAAATTGCAGACCAGGAAGCCCTATCAGATGTTCTACTCTGTCACCTCACAGCAACAATATAAAATTGCCATCTGTGTTTGTGGACTCTGGCGCTCAGTCTCTGCTCATCTTGTGCAGAGCAGGAGTTGGTTGTGGGCCCACCCAACGTGGTCTGAGGTCTCTTGTGTTAGACAGAGTTCTCCAGAGAAACAAAAACAGGACACTAGTAATTCTCTTTATATATTTATATGAATAGAAAGATATCTAACATAAGAAATAGACAGTTAACTAACCTATAAAGCAGTGCAAATGGCTCGGTGCAACTCACTTGTGTGAGACAGCTAGTACACTGGCAGTCCTTGGAGTCTTGAGGGCTACTGAGTAGCTCTCTGTAGAGCAATTCAGGCTACCCAGCCACAAGCAGCAAACACCAAAGCAGGTCACTAACAGTCAGCCAGATGACAGAGTTCAACAGTCCTCAGCTCAAGAGATGTATATCCCAGGAGTGTGGCTTGAAGGAAGCTCAACTCACAACATCACAATCCACCAATTAGGTGTCCCACAGGTAGTGTTGCTTGCAGATGGAGGCACAGGATGAACAATGCAGTTTGAAGATCCAAGCGCAAGAGGGGAAGGGTGGGGCTCATTGAGCCTTTTCTATCTCCGCTCTTCAATTGATCTTGTGTGTGTGCATTGCCATGTTGTCACAACAGATCTACCTATCTTCTTTGGCCATGTTGGCACAACAAGTTTACCTATCACATCCCCTGAAAGGTTGGTCTGTGCTTAACTCTGCAGGACTCGGGGACATCCTGAAGTCAAATGCAGAGAGCAATCATGTCCCCCCCCCCCCCCCAACGTTTCTGCGATGGAAGGAGAAGGGTTGAGTGAAGTCCTCTGTGGCAGTCATGTGCTTATGTTAATTTAATGATTGAGATGTAGGGGTGGAGTCTAGCCTGTTAATCTGGAGATTGCCATTGAGCAGCCAATGAGGCCTCTGTGTGGGCATGGCTTTCTCCTGAGACTTCTGGAAATCTCGCGATATTTCCCTCAAGGAGATGAGAAGCTATCTTCCCCAGTTGTTGGGAGTTAGTCTCAGAGACAACGAACTACAAGCAAGACAATATGGCAGTGTCCCAGGAGCAGGAGGAATTGGAGGAAAAGCCACACGGCCTTGCCCTGATGGAACCAGACCTCTGAAGCTGGAGAAGCCACGTGGAGACCCCTGCCAGTGCTGATGCTTCTACCACCAATGGATATTGCTGATGGATCCTGAGCCCTGGAAGGGAGGAGCCATGAGGGGACCCCTGCCAGCGCTGGGAGTAACACATCCTCCGAGGAGCCCAGTGGTGCTGTCAGGGGATCGGCTCACAGGTTTCGATTGGCTGGGTTGGGTACTCGAACTGGCAGCAAAGGCCGTGGGCTACGAACCACAGTTGGTTCAAACCCACCAGCTGCTTTTCTGGAGAAAGAGGAGGCTCCTGCTGTGGTAAAGAGGAGCCCCACAGGGGCATTTTATTCTCTCCTCTGAAGGGAGTCCGAATGTGCTCCATGACAGTGGCTTGGGGTTTTCCTTGCTCTTGGAAATAGGGTTTTCTCAGGTCCTGCTAATGAGATCGTGCCTGAGTAGAGTGGCTCCTATAAACCTCTGAGCTATGGAGGGAAACAGAGTAGACGTCCACATTAGAGAAAGCCAAACAAGGGCCATAGACAGAGACATCTCCCAGCCAAGGAGTACCACAGACAGTGGGCAGCCCTCTGAAGTTAAAATAGACAAGGAAGGAGCTCCTAATAGAGCCACTTTCTGAATTTGGATTTCTAACCTCCTGAAATATGAGAAAGTTCATCTTTATTCCTTAAAGCTATCCATTTATGATCTCCATGTCACATCAGATGTAGGCAACGAGGTCTTAGGCCTAACACAATCTTGATGACTCTCTATCAAACCATGGCATTCTGAGTCCCTGTGTTAGCCTGGGTAGACTAGGGAAACAAATTCATAAACACGCATATGGATATAAGGGAAAGGTTTTTATACAAGAGGAATGGAATATTGAGAAAGCATCCCACCCCAGTCCAGTCCATGGTCACAAATCTGACAGTAGCTCATATGCCTGATATCAATCTATAAAGTCTTCTTCCAACTTATGAAGCATGTGCAATGACACCAGGACAATCACAGGTGAGCGAGTGCAGAGTGTTTTGTGTCTGTTGGCAGTAGAAGCAGCTCAGCACTGGCAGGAGTCTCCATGTGGCTTCTCCGGCCCCAGAAATTTGGCTCCATTAGGGCAAGCCCATATGGCCTCTTTTCTGGCTCCTTCATTCTCCAGGAATTAGGATCGATCAGCATGCTGTCATCTCATCTTGTCAGTTGCTCATCTCCCGGAGACTGAGTCAAGTCTCTCTATTCCAAATGGGAATAGAATTCTCAGGAGAAAGCCATGCCCACACGGAGGCCTCATTAGCTATCTTCAGAGTGACAGGTTAGACTCCACTCCTAGTCTCCCAATCATGAAATTAACACACATGACTGCCACAGTCCCCAAGCTGGGAGCCCTGTGAATTGGAGACAGGTTATGAACACACATCCACCTCATTTTTTTAATCTAGTGAATGGACATATGATATTGCACTCAAGAAGGTGATAAGATAGTGCTTGTAATGCATCATGACTTTTATATTGTATATTCATCCTTCTGCAAAGGAATAGAGAGAAAAAATAATGTTAGTGCCCAAAGTATAGGTAGGGCCTGAGGGAAAAAGCAATGGTGACCTTCCATGCTCTTCAAAGGCAGCTCAGCTCTCTTTGACCAATCATTTGGGAACCCAAAGAGAAGATCAGGGTGAGAAGCAACTTCTGGAACTCCAGACATGAGAAGGACTTCCCAGATATGTCTCTGTGTTAGTTTGGGTAGACTAGTGAAACAAATTTATAGACACGCATATGGATATAAGGGTAAGGTTTATATACAAGAGGAATGGAACATTGAGAAAGCAGCCCTACCCAGTCCAGTTCAAAGTCATAAGTCCAATATTAGCCCATATGCCTGATACCAGTCTATAAAATCTCCTTCTGACTCACAAAGTCACAGACCAGTGGGTATAGAATCCCTACACTGGCAGGAGTCTCCCCATGGCTCCTTGCTTCCAGGGCTCAGGGTCCATCAATAGCATCCAGTGGTGGTAGAAGCAACTCAGCACTGGCAGGGGTCTCCATGTGGCTTCTCCAGCTTCAGAGGTCTGGTTCCATCAGGGTAAGACTCTGTAGCTTCTCCTCCAGTTCCTCCAGCTCCTCGGATGATGCCATCTCGGCTTGTCTGTAGTTCGTTGTCTCGGAGACTGACTCCCAATAACTGGGGAGATGGCCACTCACCTCCACGAGGGAAATACCGCGAGACTTCCCAGAAGTCTCAGGAGAAAGCCATGCCCACACAGAGGCCTCACTGGCTACTCAATGGCTCTCTCCAGATTAACAGACCAGACTCCATCCCTACATCTCAATCATGAAATTGACATCTCGAATACACGATCCCCCTCAGTCTCCCAACAAAGCAAAAGCTGAGAAAGAAAGGCGCACTGCCAACTCAAGTCGAATCCCCCATTTTCCATTAAGATTTGCTGGGGACGGGAGTCTTGGGCAAGAAGACTGAGGCTGGCTCATCCTAGGTCTCCAGGGTGGCTCAAGGAGATGAGGAGATCTGGAATGCCAAACACTGTTGTGTCTGCATTTCTTGATTCCAGCTTCCTCAGCAGGGCTGACCGTGTGTGTGTGTGTGTGTGTGTGTGTGTGTGTGTGTAACACGGTGAAGGTCAGGAGACCTGGGCCTGCCGCTCATCATCAGGGTGGCTGCTGCTGGGTGCCGGCGAGTCTGTGCCAGGCACTTTAGATTGTTATTTGCTGGGGAGTCGACCCTGACTTTGTGTGCAACACAGCACCCACAGGCGCCCGTTCCTGTGCTGTCCTCACACCGGTTAGCAGTCTCGTGCCCGTCATTGCAGTCACTGTGCCAATCCGTCTCTTTGAGACTCTTGCACTCCCTTACTGGCCCTCGTTCGCCAAACATGACATCATCCTCCAGCCATTGGTATCTCCGGGCAAGCACAGTCTTTCTAAAACATAGGTAATAAAAGAATATCAGGTTATGCCCATACATCTCCTTAGTCTTTAAAAAAGATTTTTTTGTTTTGTTTTTGGGGGCATCACTGCCTTTGGTGGTCCTGGGCGCTACCAAGTGCTGCTCCTGAGAGCCGCCGCTGGATTTGAACCGCCAAGCCTGCAGGCTGCAGTCCCGCACTCAACCACTTACGCCACCAGGGCTCAGCCCTTCTTAGTCTTATGGTAGAAAAGATGATGCCTTTCAAAACCAAATCAATTAGGAACCGGACGAGGCACTGTACCCTGAAAGAGGTACAATCCTGGAAACTCGCAAGAGCAGTGCTACCCTGTCCTGCAGGGTGGCTGTGAGTCAGAATTGCCTTGATGGCAGAGAGTTTTGTTTCCTGGTTTGGGGCATAAGAGGGCAGAGCAACAACAATCAACAACTCCACACTCGGAAGCATCACGCAAGAGATCTAAGTTATAATGAAAAGTCAAAGTCATGTCCTCATAAGAACAACACAAGGGAAACGATCTTAGAATCCATAGATTTTTCTTTGAAGAGCTAGTTGGATGATTCATTGAGATAGTATTCGTATGTCATCTCTTCCGCAGACCTTTCTCAAGAGCTGACATTGTCCAGTGTCTTACATGTAGTGTTGCTATAACAGAAATGCCCACAGAAAGATATTTTCTCACATTTCAGAGGCTCCAAGCCTGAATTCTGAGTGCCGGCTCAGGGGAAGGTGTTCTCTCTTTGCTGGTCTAAGAAAAGTCCTTGTCTTTGTTTGACCTTCTGCTTCTGACCCATCTTCATATAGCATGGCCTCTCTCTTTCCCATCTCTATGTTTTCCCTTTCTTATCCCATCTCTTTTTAGATCTCAAAAGGGATCACACGAAGACACACCCCACCTGAACACTGACTCATTTCCATAACCAAGAAAGTCCAGTCCCCAATAGGATTCCCACCATAGGTAGAGGGGTGAGGATTGACCATGCAGATGTGGGGGGGCGGCACAGGATGGGTGCAGCGCTTTCCTCTGTGGTACATAGTGTCGCTTTGCGCTGGGGCAAACCTGACCGCTCCAAAGAACAGAAACAAACAAAATCGGGCCTGGCCTCCTTAGGAACCACAGGAGCAAATACGTGTATTTTGAACACCCACAACACCAAGGATTCTCTGAGAAGCCCGGCACATCGGGAAGACAGCTCCCTTCTAAACAAAACTGATAGCTTGCCGAATTTCAGCTGGATTTGGTTACAAAAACCATTCTTGAGGCGAATCGGTTGTAGAACAGGATGCGATTGGCAGTGGCGAGCCCATAAGAAAAAAGAGAGAAAAGAAGCATCCAGGAGAGAGGAAGCGTCACAACAACTCGGCTAGACGGGGATGCTCATTCATCGAGGGAAAGCAGCACTGAATCAGTGTTTACAGTGCTGAGTCAAATTATTTATGCACACACTCGTGGCTTTTCATCACCGGGATTTGTTCGCCTTCGGAGTATATGATAAATTGTACCTGACTTACTTGTGAAAAATCATCTCGAGAAAGAGGTGGGTTATTTTTCCCTCTCCGGTAAGAAAATATGTGGGTGACAAGTGGCAGGGCTGCTGGAAACCACTGTTTGGTTACGGAGTCAGAAAAAGGCACTCGCAGAGAGGGGCTGGGGTCATAAATGCCCGCCAGTGTGGCCAGCCCTTTGGCTGTGGGGCGGGGTCTAACAGTCACCCACCCCTCTGCTGGGCTGGAGAAGCGCTCCTGAACTCAGGCTTGTTTGCACGTGTTGAATGGCTAAGCCCTCCCCAGTTGCTCCAATAGCAGCTTTTGTCTCATCTCCATTGGAAGGATTTTCTTGCCTGTTTGTGTTGCATCCCTGGAAAAGTTGCAGAAAGACTCAGGCTTGTGTCTGGGCCGGGGCAGGTGGCTGAATAAGCGAGGCAAGCGCAGGTTTGCTCGGGCTTCTCCACTCTCTCACCGGCTCCCAGGAGAAGTCGTCCACCCCCCATGAGTAAGGAAGCACACATAATAAGCCCCTGCTGACCCTGCTTCCAGAATGTTCCCTCCTTGCCAGGGATTGTAAACTTGAAAAGAGGCTTCGCTTCTGGGGAGGGAGAGCGAGAGAGAAAGGCCAGCCAACCTTTGAAGCAGAATCTCGGAAGTGAAAAATGTGCAGCAGTTTACTGTAGATTAGTAAACAGAGGTAAGCCTGCTTATTTTTGTGATTGGGTAATCTTACACTGCTTGGGCCTCCATAGCACGGGGTTTGCCAGTGCTAAGAGAGGTACTCTATTTGTTCCCGCAGAAGGCGCGCTGTCATGGGGAAAGCAGACAGGTGATCTCATTCTGCCTTCCCCGGGTGACTCGTCTTCACCAGGTGAGCATATAAATTCCAAGAGCATCAGACTCACTTGATCCACCAGGCCAGCGGTTCAAAACCACAAAGAGTCTCAGAAACTCCGAGGACAGTTCCACCCTGTCTCACAGGGGACGGTGAGTTGGCATCCGCTCCATCAAGATGACGTGTTTGGGGAGTTCTTCTTTGCCATCATCTATCCTGACTCACAGTGCACTTACAGGTGGGGTGGGGAGTCGGGGGTGGGAGAGAACTGGTCCCTGGGGTTTGCAATGCCGGAGATTTTTAGTGAAGCAGATGGCGTCATCTTCCTCCCGCCGAGCAGCTCGTGTCTTGGAAACCCTGACTCCTCAGTCAGCATCTAAATGCTCTTAACCACCTCACCACCTGACTTCCCCTGCATCAAATGATAGCACTAAGATGGAAACATGGAATAAATGTCATTATGGTGATGGCAGCCACCACTATTCTGTGTGCTTAGACTTTCTGTCAACTTGCACCTCAATGAAAAGTGTAGAGTTGAAGCCCAACCTATTTACCAGGCTCCTTGGGGCTGTGATCTTCTGATAAAAGAGACAATGAGCATGCTCACCTTTCTGATATGATCGCTGACGACAAATGTGTGCATAAGCTCACGTGGTGAAGAAAGCGGATGGTGCCTGGCTATCCAAAGATAGCGCGTCTGGGGTCTTAAAGGCTTGAGTAAACAAGCAGCCATCGAGCTCAGAAGCAACAAAGCCCACATGGAAGAAGCACACCAGCTGTGTGATCATGAGATGTTGAAGGGATCCGGTGTCAAGCATCAGATAACTAAAATTAAATCATTATTAATGAGCGCGAGTGCAGATTGGGGACCCAAAGTCCATCAGCAGGTGAAGTGACATCCTCTTACAGAGGGGTTGCAGGGAGGAGATGAGCCAGTTAAGGTATATGTAGTAACAATGAAATATGCAATTTTCCTCTAGTTCTCAACTGCTTCCTCCCATCCACTATCATCATTCCAATTCTGCCACGCAGGTCCGGCTGGACCAGGGAATGTACAGTGAAGTTGGAAACATGGGGAATTTAGGATAGATGATCCCTCAGGACTAGAGGTGGGAGTGGTGATATTGGGAGGGTGGAGGGATGGTGGAATAGAAAGGGGGAACCAATTTCAGGGATCTACATGTAGTCTCCTCTCTGGGACACAGACAACAGGGAAGTGAGTGAAGGGACACATTGGACAGTGTACAGGATGAAAAAAATAATTTGTAAATTACTAAGGGTTCATAGGGGAGGGGGGGAAGGAAAGGAAATATAGGGAGCTGATACTGGGAGCCTAAGTGGAGGGAGGATGTTTTGAGAGTGATAATGGTAACGAGTGTGCAATTGTGGCCTACATACAATTGATGAATGGGGGCTGAGTCCCAGTGGCACAGTGGTTGTGTGTGGGATTGCAGTCCACAAGGTTGGCGTTTCAAATCCAGCAGCAACTCTCCAGGAGCAAGACTGAGCCTCCTACTCCCACCAGAGGGCAGTGATGCCCACTTCCCCCACAATTGATGTATGTATGGATTGTGATGGGAGTTGTATGAGCACCCAATAAAATGATTCACTAAAAAAGGGGTGGGGAGGGGGGAGGAGGCGCTTATACCAAGGGCTCAAGGGGAAAGTATTTGGGAATGAATATGGCAATATGTGCACAAATATGCTTGATACAAATGATGTATTGAATGCTATAAGAGCTATAAGAGCCCCCAATAAAATAATTGGGGGGAAAAAAAGAGACACTGAGAACCTCTCTTTTGCCCTTCTCCCTTCTCTTTGTTTGGACTCTGTATCTTCTACCAGGGGTGGCCTCAGATGGCTTCTGACCCTGCGAGTTCTCGACGCCTTGTCATGTACCCACTAGACTTGGATCCCCCCGCTAGACTCTGCCCTTCCAGGTGAGCTTCCTGCGTCACGGGTCTGGGATGCGAGCCTGGGTCTGCAGAGGGCTCCCACTAGCATTGGGCCCATGGACTTGAGTTGGGCTGGGCTGGGCTCCTTCTTGGGATAAGATTATTTCTTGATATGCAGCTCTCTCTCACCCATCGATGAGTGCCTTTGCATTTGTTCACCAGGCCTTTCTTTGCAGGGGCTCCCTGGTGCAGCAGGGGACCCTGGTGACGCCTGCTCCATCCTCCCCATGCTTACGTTTGAGTGGCAGCCGCCATGCCAATCCACGTCTTCGCGGGTCTTCTTCTTTCTCATGGATCTTTTCCATTCTCCAGCATGATGTTCTTTTTCAGGGACTGGTTTCCCCCCGAGCATGCGTGTGAGACACAGTCTGGCCATCCTTGCTTCTCCAGCGCACTCGGGCTGTACCTCTTCCAAGACAAGGATGTTTTGTTATTCTGGAAGTCCGTGTTCTTCTCTAGACCCACGCTTCAAATGCATCAGCTCGTTTTCTCTCTTCTTTCCTGCTTGGGTTTCATGTGGGTTTGCGGTGGTGGGACACGCCACAGCGTCAGGCCTGTATGTCTGCCATTGTCCAAGAGGCATCTGCGTTCTGTAACAGAGAAGCTTTGTGCATCAGGGTTACACTGTGCTATTTGAACCACCCACTGTGTGTCAGTTTGCTGTCCTGTGGCTGCGGGTGGTTGTGACGCTGGAGGCTGTGTCCCCGGTGTGGCCAAGAGCAGCAGATTCACCCCTGGCAGACAGGTTTCCGTGGCGCGTCCGGCCCAGGCGGCACACCTCTGAGGATTTACTACCGAAAACCTGCTCCGTTGAGGACTGCACAAATAAGTTAAATGCCCGTGAGAAAACAGACTCTTCTGGCCTGCACGGGCTAGCATCTCAGGCCCATCTGTTATGGCACCCACCCCTCGTTTTTTTTTTTTTTAATTAAATCATTTTATTGAGAGCTCGTACATTGCTTTTCACAATACATAAATAAACATATTGTGCCAGGCACCTTCACCTTCATATTATTGTTCTCCAATCATCCGCCTTTTCCCTTGAGCCCCTAGTATCAGCTTTTCCAACCCTTCCCCTCTTCCCCTGGCCTCTCCTCCCCTCCAACCCTCAATACTTTATACATTATTATTGTTCTGCCATATCTCACACTGCCCGACCTCTCCCCCAACCCACTTCTTTGATGCTCATCCTTCAAAAGGAACTTATGTGTATATCCTTGCAGTTGGTTTGGTCTCTCCACCCCACCCTCTCTTTACCCTTTCAGCAGCTACAATCTAACCACTGGCCCAAAGGGACTCATCCATCCTGGTTTCCCCATATCTCCAGCTCCTCTCACCACCAGTGTACCTTCTCCAGTCCATCTGGATTTGTAAGGTAGAGTTGGGACCATGATGGTTGGGGGACGGGGAGGAAGGCTTCAGGAACTAGAGGAAACTTGTATGCATCATCACTGCCTGGCTGCCCCTTGACTGGTCTGTCTCCTCCCCGTGACTCCCCTGTAAAGGGGTGACTAATTACCCACCAGTGGGCCTTAGGTCCCCACCCTGCTCTCCCCCTCATTTGTAATGATGTGATTCCTGTTCTTTGATGCTTGATACCTGCTCCCTTAGGCCCCTCTTGATCACACAGGCTGGTGTGCTTCTTCCATGTGCCACCTCTCATTTTATTCCTTGGAAGTAGTCTTCCTTTCCAAATCCCCAAGGCCCTCACGGTCTTGTTTTTTGAACTGATGTGTCAAATGCACTTGTGTCTTCTTCTCCTCTTGCAACTAATACATTTTTTATAAAGCATCGTCTCCAATTTCCTTTCAAGTTAGAGAGAGGATATCCTTTTTCCTGGTAAGCTGCAGAATGATTTTCACCCCTTTCCTTCAAAGCGAAGCAGGAACCTCCAGAGTCCGGCACACATTATGTCTGGCACACTGAGAGACTCGGTGCACACATTATGGAGGAACAGAGACATGGAAGTGGAACATGTCAGTGGAACTTGCGGGACTTCAGAAGCCGGTGGGTCCCGGGAGCTGACATGGATCCTTCGGCGTTCATCACAGTGTCCAGGCCCCCAGTGCATGCCCAGGTATAACGCTCACCTGGCTTGGGGGCCTGGACTGGAGCACACCCAGTTAAAGTCGTCATGTATGGCTAATGCTTCCCGACCCCCTTTATGGGAGTCTGTGCAGGCATGGAGGGACAACCCCCCTATCCCTATCCTGTTTATCTTACAATACCATCTTTAGTAAGCCATTAATTACTTTGTTTTGAGTATTTTTCTTTAAGTAGAATTGTTTGGTCAAAAGTTTTTATGTGATTTGATGCTAGTTTTTAATTGATTTTGATGCTATGCAGCTTCAGAAACATGGCACTGATGTGAACCCGTCCTTCGATCACAAGAAACAGTGGCGCTCTCTCTTTCAAAGTCAGTACCAATTGATTACCAAAATATTTCTCTGGCCATTTTAATAAACATTTCTTGATATGATGCTGACACCTTAATACATTTATTGACCACTTGCATTGTAAGAGCAATATATGAAATGTACATATTAACCCTAAAAAATAAAAACATTTCCTCTATAAATATTTATCTCATTTTAAAATTTTGCTATCATTTTGAAGTACAGCTGAAGTTTTTTATTTCATAAATTAATCTTTTGCTTTACTCCTCATGTTTTATAAATTCTTTCCCTGCCCAAACGTATGTATCTATTTTTTCCTAATTTTCATTGTTATCTGTACTTAAATCTTTGAAACATCTGAACATAATTACCACAGAGTAAGCGGGGCAGAGCAATCTTTTGGGAACTTCCCACTATTTTTTTTTTATTTATTTAGGCATCACTGCCCTGGTGGTGGGAGTAGGAGGCCCCGTCTTTCCTCCTGTGAGCTGGAATTGAACCTTCATCCCAGTGGGCCGCAGTCCCGCGCACAACCACTACGCCACCGGGGCTCAGCTCCCCACTGTTTTTATAATAGTATTACTATATAATTTATATACCACACTTACTATTGTGTACACAATGAGGCATGCAATTCATTGACTTTTGGTATGTTCATAGAAGTATGCAACCATTGGCATTATCTAGTTTTAGCACATTTTCATGATCTTTCCCCCCCACACAAAAATTCCATACCAATTAGCGCTCCCCATCACAGCCCTAGTCAGGTGCTACTTTCTCTCTCTCTGCTCATTCTGGGCATTTCGTATAAATAAATGAAGACAGACAGCAAGGCACCACTTAGTAAAGGCATTCCCGACTTACAACAGGGCTCTGTTCCCAACAACTGGGTCAAATGCCAGATCCAACATTGAGTCAAAGACACCTCCTATTCTTGCTTCTTATTTTTTATTACTATTACTTTAATTATCAGCACTTTCATAAACTCAATCTTTTGTCTGTGAACATCTGAGAGCGTGAACCAGCAAGTCACCCGCGGCATCACTGTATGCGGTGCGTAAGGCCAACGGTGAGATGCACACTCAGCCAAGGCAAAGTGACGACAGACCAGAGGCTGATCAGTGTGATTCGAGTTTGTCAGGAGTCAAGCAATAGAGGCCACTTGCGCCATGTTTTCATCAGCACTGAGGTACGTCACTGCTGTAATTGCCCACATAGAACCACCAGAGCCTGTTGACTACTCTGACTTGACGCGTTTGGGGTGTCTTCCACCTCTTGACTGTTATGAAAGGTGACGTTATGAATATTCATGTGAAACTCTACCTCTCGCCCGTGCATGCACAGTTCCTTTTTCTTGTGTATATAGCAAAGAGAGTAAGTTCTGGGGCCCAATTCTACTGAAGGGCAATAAACATGAGAGGAAGCCTCAGAGATGCACATGGACACAATGGCTGTATCAGTGGCTCACACAGATCAAAGATGCAAGTTAGGTCAGTGCACCTAACGATCGTGCTTCCTCTGACTTTGAGGTGCTTTCCCTGTTGACTGGCGGTGTGCAGCTCCCTTCCATGCATCTCCTGGCATTGGGAGTGTTTTCTTTGTAGAAGCCCACTGCCACCCAGTTGATTCCAATTCATACGACCTTGTTGTAGAAAGGTCTGTTCAAATTTTTAAGACTGGCTTTGATTTTTTATTGTTTAATTGTAAGAACTGAAAAAAAAAAACACATGCATTCTGGTGACAAGCCTTTCATAAAGCATATGATTTACAAAATATTTCTCCCATTCTATGAGTTACGTTTTCACTATCTTGATAGCATTCTTTTTTTTTACATTATATTATCATTTTATTGGTGAATCTTACGGCTTATAATAAGCGTACATCAATTGTATCAGGCATACTTGTCCTTATGTTGCCATCATTCATTTCTAGACATTTATTGGTATCAGCTCCTCTCCACTCACCCACATCCACCCCTTGTTATTGTAACTTATTATTATGTTCAGCTCTCCACGGTCTCTGTTGTTCATGCCCCTGGAGTGGGTGTGTGTGGTTGTGTGTCCATCATTGTGATCAGTTCCCCCTTCCTCCTCTCCCCCTTCCACCTTTCCTGTACCCTCCTGGTATCACCTCTCCCATTCCAGTTCCTGGATTCTGTTTTCCATGAGCTTTTATTTCTTATCTGTACCTATGTACATGCTCCAGACTGACCTGAAGTGAAGGCAGGACTGGGCTCATGAGAGCGGGGAGTGAGGAAGCCTCAAGGGACCAGGGGAATATTGTTTCATTGGCGCTTTACTACACTCTGGTTGACTAAAGCCTTCCCTGTGACCCTTCTGTGGGGATATGTCCCGTGGTCTACAGAGGGCTTTGCATCTCTTCTGCCCCCCCACTCCGTTCTCAACAATACGGTTTTTTTTTTATCGGTTTGGTCTTGACAGCATTCTTTGAAGGACAAAAACGTTCACATTCTAACAAGTCCAGTTTATCTGTTTATCATGTTGTCACCTGTGCTTTCTCAATGCACCAAATTGACTCAAAGGCACAAGGATTTACTGCTATGCTTTCTTCACTACTTGTATAAATGTATGCACATTTCCCTTGCTACAATCTAGTGAATAATTCCTTTCCTTCCACATTTAAAATGATAGCCGTGGTCCAAAAAAGGTGTCCTCAGTCTGCATCCAAAGTTCTAGCGAGGCGCCACCTTGGTGAAGTGAGAGACCTTCAATGTGGCCGTTCTCTCCCTGTCTTTACCCCTCCCATCCAATGACTGAGTGCTGTTGTCAGGGCCAACCCACGTTGACCCTGTGCACAAGGGAAGGAAACACGGCCTGGTCCTGCGTCAACCTCACAATGGTCCGTGTGCTGGAGCCCTCTGCTGTGGCCCCTGTGTCAACCCCGCTCCTTGAAAGCCTTCGTCTTTGTCAGTAACCCTCTGTTTTACCAAGCATGAGGCCCTTCTCCTGGAACTGGTCCCTCCTGACAGCATGTCCAAATACATGAGACCAAGTCTTGCCATCCTTGCCTCAGAGGGGCACTCTGGCCGTACTTCCAGCACTGAGTGGTCTGTTCTTTTGGCAGCCCATGGCATGTTCAGCATTCTTTCTCCAGCACCAGGATTCAAGCACATTGGTTCTCCTTGGTCTTCTTTATTCCTTATTCAACTTCCACCTGCATGTGAGGTGTTGGAGAATGACCATGGTTCAGGTCAGGTGCACCTTCCTCTCCAGAGTAACTTCCCTGCTTTTCCACACCCGGAGACCATGCAAATAGGGTGTGAGGACCATGACTGGAGGACACTGGTCTGTTTGGTCACTCCTCTGGGCATCAGAGAGCCATCTCAAAAGCAGAGATAGAGGGAGCCCTTGACCAGTAAGCCAGAAGGCCACCAGTAGAACATGTGTCAGATCCCTGGTTGATGTGGTGGCTGGCGGCAGCAGAGGCATCTCAGGCCTTGGCACGAAGACCATGAGGCAGTGTGGTGGGCTTCCATGGAACAAAGCAGGGGCCAAAGGACCTCAAGACGGGGAACAAGAGAGGCCTGCCAGTGTGACTGAGAAGACTGTGGACAAGACTACCCTATTAGTGTCCCTACCAACCCCATAATCATGAGCATTGTCAGTGAGCCCGGTGGCCCCGTGTAGCAAAAGGTGAAAGTCAACTGTCAGGCATCTCAGGACATGGACAAAACTGGAAGGCATAGTGCTCAGCAGTTAATCCATCTGTGATCATTCCATAATCCGGGTCAGCCTGAGGATTAAGAGTAGAGTCTACCTGTCAACCAAGCTATAGCCAATGAGGCCTCTGTGTGAGCATGGCCTTCTCCTGAGGATTCTGGGAACTTCTGTGTTTCCTTTTTGAAGGTGGGAGACTCTCTCTACTCGCTTCTTGCGAGATATCCCTGTGTAGAAGACACATGGAGAGAGGCTGATGGAATCAGACCTCTGGAGCATGAGAAGCCACGTGGAGACTCCTGCCAGCACTGAGACACTTACACCACCATTGAATCCAACACTTCCCACCCACTGGCATGTCGCCTTCCTGCATTCAGTGTCATTGGGTGTGTTTCATCAGTCTGAAGAGAGGTACCAAATATATGGGCTAATATAGGACTTATGGACTTGATCTGGGCTGAAAATGTTTTCTCAATATTTAATTGTTCTTATATATGTCTCTTTTTTATACATATGTGTGCTCCTGAATTTGTTTTTCTAGTCTACTAACACACCACCATATGCAAATAAATGTTTCAGGACACTGTTGTGACAAAGGGAAAAAAACAGGAATAAATGCTTTTTCACACCAAAAAAAATACTATACTATATTTTATACTATAACCAGAGGTGGTGTGGGTGGCATGAGAGCAGGGGGACAGGGGTATGGTAGGGGCAGGGAGGGAAGGGAGAAGTGTAGGTGGGAAAAAAATGAAGAGTGACAGACTGCTTAATGGGGGGGGGGGGTAGTGGTTTACTCATACAATTACTGTACTGATGGGATAGACCATGTTAACCAAATAAAGAGAGTGTTTTTCTTGATATACTCTGCAAATCTAAGTGGGAAAATAATGAAATACTTCAAAAATGAGAGACTGAGAAGGGTCACAGCCTTAAAACGTTCTACCTACTGTCCTCACCTATTAGGTTTAAATAATGGGCTGAATGGTTATGAAAGGAGTAAAAGTAAAATGGAAACAGACTTCAATTCTTTTGAGACATGAATGTTCCAAGGAAACCAGCCAACACTCCAGAACCCAGCAGCTAAGGAGCGTGCCCTGGGAGGCAGGGCTGGCGTCAGAATAGTCGAGAAGGACGGCCCTCAGAAGCATGTCAGACCTCTGCCCTGTAACCATCGACCTTGGGCCGACGTGGAGTTGGATTCTCCTCCTCTGTGTAGACGGAAGAGGTCAACCATGGACCTCATCCCAAGTCCTCAGGTACATCTCCATCCAGCTGGAGACCCTTCTGCTTAATCGCCTTTGAGAGAGAGCCTCTGGATCCGCTTTGATCCCTAAGATGTAAGCAAATGTGGTTTGCAAGTCCTTGATCATGTTCTCATAAAAAAAATCTGCTTCTCCTTTTCTAAATTTTCCCTGTTCCCCTGGCTTCAGCACTGACGTATGCTGATGGGCCAGTTTGCATCAGGCCATCAAGGGCATCTCTCAGGGGTGGGGGTGGGGGGTGCTGCAGAACAGTAGCGCGAACGGAATGACCAAGAGGGTCCTGGATGACCTCATGAAGCAGACCTGCCCACTGCCATCCTCTGGACTGTGAGGGGTGAATAACTTGTGCTCTATTTGAACCACTCTATCTTGGGATTTGTTGTTGATGCCATAGAAGTTGGACATGGTACCCTCATAGTTAAAAGATCTACATTTCAACCCATGATGCTGACTTCTTTCAGCCTCCAGGACAGGGTAGAAGTGTCCTTCTGGGTTTCTGAGACAGCGACTCTTTAGGACAGCGACCTGGTGATTGGCAGCCCACTGTGTCATCACGACGCCACCAAGGGTCCTTTTTAATATATGCTTTACATATGTTTTCACAACATATGAGCGACAGTCACTTGGATGCATGAAGTCCAGTCGGCCCAGTTGCCCCGTGTACAAATGCACGGTGGAGAATGAAAAAAAGAAGGCAGAGAAAGAATTAATACATTCCGAGTGTGGTGTTGGTGAACAATGCTGAATATACCTTGGACTGACAGAAGCATGAACAAAGCCATCTGAGACGAGTCATAGTACCCATTAGCTCCTTTTTTTCTTACCAAAGTCAGCAGCCCAGAAACAGCCTGCCATTTAAAGTACGTCCCACCTTATTTGTTGATTCCCTGCTATATGGCTGCTTCAAGCCTTGAAGACCCCCAGACGCGTTATCTTGTAATAGCCAGGCATCATCAGCTTTCTTCCCATTTGCTTATGCACCCTTTTTGTCTTCAGCAATTGTGTTGGGAAGGTCTCGCACAATGTCACACTATTCGAACAAACCATTCTTGTACTGAGTGTAGACAGAAGAGGTCAAACATGGACCTCATCCCAAGTAGAGTCCAAAGTAAGGAGAGCCCAAAGTCCATCTGCTTCCTTGCTGTATTTACCTATATATAGCTATAGATATACACCCATTTAAAATATTTATATATCTACCTCATTTTGACGCATGGACTCCAAGATAGATAAACACTTCAGAAACAGTAATGATTCCTTTAGGATACAGAAAAAAGAGGTAGGGGGAGAAAGGGAAACTGAGAGCAACAATGATGTAAGATACAGCCCAAATAAGGAATAATAATAATGTTTACTGTAATAACAAGGGCTCCTGGGAGGTAGGATGGGGGTGGCAGGCATAAAGGGGAGCTGATATCAAAGAGTGCAAGAAGAAAATGTTTTGAAAATGATGGTGGCAGCAAATGTATAATCATGCTTGATCTAATTGAAATATGGTTTGATACAATATCTATAAGAGTTTCCAATAAAACAGAATAGTACCCAATGACTAAATGAATGAACCATATATATATATATATATATATATATATATATATATATATCCCCTCCACCATGACTGTTGGGCTAGTCCCACTGAGGCACAGTGGAAGGAGAAAACATGCTGTTCTTGTTCCCTGGACCACCAGTGTGTTGCTAGAGCTGGTCCTCTGACACACCTGGACAGCGCATGACATAAACCATGGAAACAGACACAAAAGTTTACCAAGAGTCAGTGATGCCCAGCTACTGACCCAAGTTACAGGGAAGCCCTGGGAAAGGCAGTCTGGTGGAAGGTGGTACTGTTCACCAACATGAAACGGTTCTCAGGAAGATGAAATGATGTCAGAGCGTTCAATTTGTTCCCATCATTACAATGGGATTAGGGTAGGGCTGTTAATTGAGTCACTTCTGATTTTTCCTATCCAGTGATCAAAAGCAAATCCCTTTTGGAGGACACTTAATTCAGTACCCGACAGAGTAAGTGGCATCTATTAGAATGCATTCTCTTTCTCCCTCTGTTGCTAGAGTAGAGCAAAAGGTAGCTTTTCTAACAGAATATGCAATTGGCCCCGCACTTCATTGAAACAATTTAGGATGCTCAATTTCCCTTGTAAAATTGATTTTCACTCCATAGGCACATCGAGGGCACGCGCGCTTTGAATCTGTTGCGGTCTCGTGCTGGACAGCATGGACAACTGGACGTCAAGAGAGCTGGCTCCTGACCAGCGCTGACACTCAGTGCCCTCGGGGCAGCTTCATTTGGGGGAC
>PVJH01029826.1:0-25498 GCA_004026705.1 Nesogale talazaci | reverse complement strand
AATGGAGACGTCAGCTTGTCCGGTGAGTGTTAGACTAAGTGACAATATAAATCCTTGGAATAGTGAGTTGGGCATTTTGGTGTGTTTGCGTCTTGTCCTGAGGACCACATCTCCTCTGGGTACCACGGGACAAGGAGACTCCAGCCCCTCACCACCCAGCACTGGTGCCTCTACCCTCCATTTTCTTTTTCTTCTATGCTGAGTTTCTTCATTGGTTGCCATGGCCACAGAGAGCTCCCAGAGAGCATAGTTGGGGGTGACGGGCGACAGTGACAGCAGCATCAGTAAACTGTAAGAATGCTGCTCTGTGGTACACAGCAGTGCCCCGCCTCAGCCAGGAAGCCCGCCTGCCACCTCGCCTCACTGTCGCAGGGCACAGCCTCTGGTCTCAGGTTCTGCCACTGCAGACTGGGCTCGAAGACGCCGTTGCTTCTTTTTCCTTGACGGTTCCAGGTTCTCTCTCTGCTTCCGAGATGGCTCTTACATGCAGAGGCATGGCTTTGATGGAGGGGTGGACTTTCTGTCTTTCAGCTACCAAACCCCCAAGGAAACAGAGGTGGTGGGTTGGTGCATGCCCTTAGTAAGGTGAAGGGTTGCTAGTGTGGTGGATTGTGGCTTAGGCACTTAACTGCAGGGTCAGCAGTTAGAAGCCACAAACTGCTCTGTGGGAGAAAGATAAGGCTTTCTACTCCTGCACCCATTTATAATCTCGGAAACCTACATGGGGCCCTTCTACTCTGTCCTGTAGACTCGATAAGTCAGAACGAACTCTGGCTGTCAGGTGTGTTTGGATTTGGAGTAAGGTGAAGACTGAGAGTGCTCCCCACTTTAACCCTGTCCGTTGGCATGACAGATAACGCCCTCCAAAATGGGATTAAAATCACAGGCAGAGGGGCTAGACTTCATAACACATCACAAAAGGGGTTATGGATAGAAGAGCCAGGTTAAGAAATTTCACTGCACTATAATTATGAATCCTGTACTCTTTTTAACAAGGTAATGGTCGCCCTTATCAATCCCGATAGGTGGGGGGCAGGGGTGGTGGTGCGAGTGGTCACTCTGTTCATATCTGGCTTGGTCTCTCTTCACCCCTCCTTCCACCTTTGGGCGGCCTGCAGTTTATCACTGCTCTCCTGAGCATTCTTACAAGGCAGATGTGCCTGTGAGAGGAAATCTGCGCTTGGCATAGTAGGTTATGAAATAAAGGGATTTGTATGTTGGCTCCACAGAAGGCGGACAGAAAGAACTGCACTGTTACTATCTCTGTGCTAAGTTTTAAAAGGGTGAATTTGCTCGAAGCTTTCTATTATAATCTGGCAAAGGTCATCTGGCAACTCTCCTTCTAAAGCCAGGCTAGAAGAGGAGCAAAAGCTGATCCTGACTCCATTTGAAAGGAATCTAGACTTCTGGCGCCAGCTCTGGAGGGTCATTGAAAGAAGGTAAGCTGCCATCATCTGTCCGAGTGCTGAGGATGTCCATGGTGGAGGGCAGTGGAGAGAAAGACCAGTAAGTGTCATCGTAAAAACAAGCATGTGCCTCTACATTTTTTTGTTGGCACCCCGGTGTCCTGTGTCAGGCAGCAGTTCGAAGGTCCATCCGTGACTCCCATAGTCGTGAGCCGGGAACCCACTGAGGGCAGCTACGCCGGGCTGCACGGTCACTGCGTCAGTGTTGACTCAATTGCTTGCAACCATTCCTTTTTTAAATGTAGGCTTTTTGTTGTTAGTGAACAAAGGCACTAAGAAATAGATGAGAATGGGGAACATTTTCTGTGAGATGAGTTCTGAAGCTCACATACTTATCTCACCAAAGCGTTCTCACTGACCCGGGGGGAAACCTGTGTGAAAAAGTAGTTTGTACCTGCAGAGAGCATATGCAAGTGACAGAGGAGGCAGGTGTGAAAGCTGTTCTTGACTGACTCTTATAGCCATCTGCTCGGGCCTCCTCTGAGCAGAGAGCCATCACAGAGGTGACTGTGAGCTTGGGCAGTCCCTGCCTTCTGGCAGAGAGTGAGAGAGCACGGAGTGTGGTTCCCCCGATGGGGGAGAAGGCAGCATGCCGGTCATAGCAGAGCGAAGAACAGGGTCACAACAGGGAGAAATCAGGGGATGTCTTGGGTTTTGTTTTCTTTTTGTTGAGTTGAGGAAGAGAATGATTTTGGTAAATTCAAAGTGGAAGAACTTTAAATGCAGCCCTGGTGCCATGATTGTTGTATGTTGGCCTGCTAACTGTAAGTCCAGCAGTTCAAAACCACCAGCTGCTCTGTGGGAGCAAGATGGGGCTTTCTCCTACTGTAAAAGGTTACAGTCTTGGAAACTCACCAGGGCACCTCCCCCCAGCTTCTCGGGTCGCTGTGTGTCGGCATGGTCCCCGTGGCGGTGAGTTTGGCTTGGGTGGTGCAGTAGTTACATGTTGGGTCAGTGATTCAAAATCACCAGCTGCTCTTGGGGAGAAAGACTTGGCTTTGTACTCCTCTAAAGAGTTACAATTTCGGCTGAGCCCTGGTGGCCTAGTGGTTGAGTCCGGGACCGCGGCCCACAGGGTTGATAGGTCAAATCCAGCAGCAGCTCTCCAGGAGCAAGGCTGGGCTTCCTACACCCCCCAGGGCAGTGATGCCACACACAAAAAAGTTACAATTTCAAAAACCCACAGAGGTTCTCCTCTTTCCCATAGCGTTGCTGTGAGTTGGAATTCACTCAGTGGCCGTGAATTTTTCTCACTGGGTCAGTTTTCTCTTAAATTTCATTCCTATCACTCCGGACGGGAGCTTGGGGCCAGTCTGGTCCTTTTGTGGAACGTCTGTGGAGCAGAGTGAGCCAGTCTCTCTTCAGCAGTGGACGGTGTACTCTGCTGAAATGAGAGGTCTGTCCTTTTATTTCCAAAGATGTGAGGAGCACGGAAATTCCTTGGAGGACGATGCGCCTGGCTGCCCCTGCACAGATTGTGCCATCTCAGGCACCCAGGGGGCAGTTCTGCTGTGTCCTGCAGCATCAGTAGGAGTCTAACGGACTTGCTGACAGTGTAATACCTGGTTTTAGTTTTAGGTGTTGTTTCAGATTTCCTCCCACTCTTTACTCTCTCTCCTCTGTGTGTTTATTAGGTTTCTGGCTTTTATGTAATCTTCCTCACCACGTGTCTAGTGTTCCTGGTTGTTGTTTCATATTTAAGGATGATACCTTATAAAGCTGTTTGGGGGCTGAGCCCCAGTGGCGTAAGTGGTTGAGTGCAGGACTGCGGCCTGCGGGCTGGTGGTTCAAATCCAGCACGGCTCTCAAGAGCAGCACTGGGTAGTGCCCACGACCACGAGAGGCAATGATGCCCCCCCCAAAAAAAAGCTGTTTGGGACAGTGGTGGCAGGGTTTGCCTGACTGAGTAGAATGAGGAGGGTGTGCTTGTTCTTTGTCCTGGCAGGCCCCTGCCTTTCATCATGTTGGTGCGTTTTGAGAAGGAGCTGTTGAGTCCATGTTCAGTACAGCCATGCCCATTTAACAGGAAAACCGTGTGTGTGTGTTTATGCCCTTCAGTGGGTTTCATCAGAGGGAGCATATATGTGGGAGCTACAGAGTGTTCATAGAAAAGTGGAATTGGGGGATAATGGGATTTTTCTGCAAACTTTTTGAAGCCATCTCATACCTTTTGGAAGTCTGAACTGCTTTGAGGTAGTATTTACCCACAGATATTTGTGTTCCATGATGTATTCCCCCCCCCCTTTTAAATCATTTTATTGAGGGCTCATACAACTCTTATCACAATCCACACATACATTCATTGTTTGTCAAGCACCTTTGTACATTTGTTATCCTCATCATTCTCAAAATATTTGGTTTCTACTTAAGCCCTTGATATTAGCTCCTCATTTTTCCCCCTTCTCTGCTCTGCCCCTCCACGGCCCCTCACCCCATGATATTTCCTCCTTTTATGGTAGAATATGTTTCTGTATGATGATGATTTTATTTCTGAGTTTTCAGGGTTTTTTTGCTTTGGTCTTAGTATCTGTCGTTATACCAATACCATGTGGTTTTGACCACTGTGGCTGTATATAATATGTGCTAAAGTCGGGTAAAGCAAGCCCCTCTCACTGTGTCCTTCTTGAGTGACTTCTCTGCTAATTCAGGGCTTCTCTCTCCATAAGTTGGTAATCAGTTTTCCCATTTGTTTGAAGAAAGTTGGGAATAATTGTGTCAGGATTGCATTAAACTTATATAGTGCCCTAGACAGAAGTGACATCTTTACTATATTGAGTCTTCCAATCCACGAGCATGGAATATTCTTCCATTTGTTGAGTTCACTCTTGGTTTCTTGTAATAGTGTTTTGTAGTTTTCCCAGAATATGTTTCAAACCCCAGGAATGTTGTTTCTGTTGCTGAAAGAGAGAGACTCTTGAGTTTCACAGAAGCATCATGCTTTAAGTAACAGCTGCCACATCTATCCCAGAAGCACACGTTGGTGCCCTCTCTGTAGCAGATGTCTACTGTGTGGGAACAGGCTGAGCTGTCTGCTTGTTTGACTTTGGTCATGGCTGTCAGAACAGACCGGATGCAGAGCATGTCGGTGAAATGCTCCTCGAGCTCCTGTAAAAGCGTGACGGGCCGAGCCCTGGATTCCGCAGGAAGGCCCCAGTGAGCCGCGGCCATCCCTGCTGGCATGTAGTGGAACTCACCACTATCCTAATGCGGCACATGCAGCAGGCGGTTCTGAAAGGTATTCTTTCCTTCCTGAAGTTTCTACGTTCATTCTTCATGCCTATTTCCTAGGAAGGCTTAGTGAATGGAACTTGTGACTTTCTTTCAGCTTTCTCTGGGCAATTATTGTTGAAGCTTTACAGTATGAAAATGGTAGACATCACAGCATCTCAACAAAAAAAACACCATTTAATTAGAGACCTTTCGAAAATTAGCCAGTCAATGAGCTCTTTGGGATTATAAGAATATGCTAAAGATGTCATTATTCTAGAGAAAATGCATTCGTAATTGTCAGAAACCCTTGTCTACATAGTAACTTTGATATGATGCATATCCTTGGTGTTCTGTAAAGCTGGAAAAGGAAAATTCCACAGTCACTGTCATCGAGGCAGGTCCTGCTCATATAACGGCTCTGTGTGTTTCTGAGACCATCACTCTGTACAGGAGTAGAGAGCCCCGACTTTCTCCCAAGGTATGTATGGTGGTTTTGAACTGCTGACCTAGTAGCTCAGTGCATAGCCACTCTGCCACCAGCACACTCTGCGCTAGTAAAGAACGGTTAAGCAAATGTGGGTTAGGGTACAACACTGCCCTCTGGTTGTGAGGACTCCTGCGCACGTGAGAGCACAGAGCTGTGGGCAGGGAGGGTCCTTCCAGAGAAGGGCAACCCCTATTCCCCTGCCATGCTGCCATGCTGCTCTGGGTCCCTGCGCTATCTGTTGGGGTTGAGGGGATGTTCCATCAGCCACAGGCAGCTTTGTTGCTGCATCTTCTTTGACTTGATCAAAGAAGGTGGTGAGTATGTCTTTCCTACTGAAGTGTGGCAGTTTACGTTGATATTTTGCTGTTTGCATTTTTCTTATTTAAACACATTATGGAAACTGGGTGACTATTGGGTAGATATGTGTTTTGTTCTTTTCCCGCCTGGTGTTTAAGTAAAATGCTAGTTTCCATAGTAGCCAATATTAGTAAACAATTTATTAAATATTCTTCTGAGGAGCCACCAAGAATGTAGATTAGAAACTGAACCAAACTCACCACCATAGTCTATTCTGTCTGATCACAACCTCAGGGAGAGAGTAGACCTGCTTCTGTGGGCTTCTAAGACTAAGGCGTTGCAGCAGTAGAAACCTCATCTGTCGCCGAGGAGCAGCTGATCGATTCGAGCTCGGAGTCAGCAACCCCGTCTGTCACTCACTTTGCCACCAAACCGAACGCACTGCCACGCAGACTCATGGCACCTCTGTAAAATGGGTCACCCTGCCCTGTGCGGTTCCCAGACTAACTGGATGGAAGTGGAAAGGTGGTTTCAAACTGCCAGCCCGGTGCTTGGCAGCTCAATGTGGAATTAACTGCTGCACCATCAGGGCTCCTTTATGCAACGCTCTGCTCATCGCAGGAGAAGTTAATAGATGGCCCAGCGGTGAAGCCCCTTCTGAGCCCTCCGAGACCCTGTGGAGAGGCAGATCTATCCGTTACCGCTGCTGTGCAAGGCCGGCTTTCCTCCTCTCTACACGGGGGATGATTGTGGGCAGTGTGTGCCACCGCCATCACGTGGCCAGTGCTCGGCGCTTTCACTTTCACTCCCGAAAGTCCAGGGATGGGCCGTTCGCAAGTGGTCTGGGTTGTTCTAAAGTCGTTCATTTGTTTTTCAGTGATATTGTGGTCCAAATAGTAGATGCCCGAAACCCGCTGCTGTTTAGATGCGAGGATTTGGTAAGTAACGCGTAATGAGATTCACGCTGAGAGGGCAAGCTCGCTCACAGCAGGAGCGCTGGCAGCCGTCTGTCCTGCCTTCCAGCTTGTCTCATTCAGCCCTTCTCTCCCAGAGTCAGGAGCTTACATAGTGCCACTGTTTAAACAGATGTTTTCTCTCCCAAACAATTTTTTTTAATCTGCAGGCAGACTCAAACACTGACTTGAGTGTTTTCGCTTTAGTTCAGAAGCCCTTTGGCTTGTAGATATTAGCCAGCTGCTCCCTTTTTTCCACGAGGCACTAATTGAAATCGCATTTTTTGTATTGTAGCCTATTGCTCTCCACTTTACATGGTTGCCATCCCATTTTTTTCTCCCACCTCAGAAACTGCTCCTGGCTCTGTTGCGTAAGTCAGCCGGCTTGCAACAAGCCACAGAGAGGGGTAGGTAAGGAGTGAGGGCCCTGGGAGTGGTGTAATAACACATTTGGCATTCATGCCCCTCTTGGACACCATGATGGAAGACGAGAGTGACGGCAGTACCGGTGATTTCAGAGCCACCAGTGAAGCACAGGTTTTACTTGTGAGCTCTCATAAAGGCGGCTGTTAAGCCTCTGTTTTGCCATGAAGAGCCGTAATTGGGAAGAATTCATTTCAGTGGCTAAGTCCAGGGCAGTGGTTCTCAACCTTCCTAGTGCAGTGACCCAGTAATACAGCTTCTCTTATGGGTCGCAGCAACTGGGCTAGTGTTTCTTGCCTGCGTTAGAAACACTTGACATCTAAAGGTGAGGTTGTTATTGGCTGGCCTCATTTGACTGAAAAGTCAAAGCTAACTGTGAGATCTTTATGCAGCTCCTTTTCTTGTCTGGAAGAAACAATTCAGCATTATTAAAGACTGAACAGTATGTCATTAAAATTGGACCCGCGGCACTTCACCAGGAGCCCTGGTGGCATAGTGTGCTCATGTTGAGTTGCTAACCGAAAGGTGTGAACCTCCGGAGAAAGGTGGGGCTTTCTGCTCCCATAAAGTAAAGGCTTATGGTCTTGGAAACGCACACAGGCAGTTCTTCCCTGTCCTCTGGGATTGACTCTGTGGCTGCGAGTGGTAATACTTCTGCATGGCAAGAAAGTGCTTCTTTTTACACTTTGCGACTTCTTGTGTTAATGCTATCAGACCTGTCTTTCAGTGTTCAGTGAAAAGCAGAGCGTACCATAATTACACGTCTTTGAACTCAAAAATTATTTAAATGATTTAAAACCGGGAGCAGTAAACATGCAGTCCTTGCAGAAGTGCTTCAATATATGGGCTTATTTTTTTTGGGGGGGGGGGGGAGTTGGTTGTTTTTGTTTTTGTTTTTGTTTTTTGGGCATCACTGCTCTCTGGTGGTGGGAATAGGAGGCCCAGCCTTTGCTCCTGTGGAGCTGGAATTGAACTTCCATCCCATTGGGCCGCAGTCCCGTACACAACCACTACACCACCGGGGCTCAGTCCTGGGTTTAATTTTTAACTAACTTGCTGGAGCATTTGCTAATTATCTTTGCTGGTTGTGTAGGAGTGTTATGTGAAAGAGCTCCCCGGCAACAAGGAGAATGTGATTTTGATCAATAAGGCGGACCTGCTGACCACAGCGCAGCGCAGCGCCTGGGCCACACACTTCGAGAAGGAAGGCGTGAAGGTCATCTTCTGGTCTGCTTTGGCCGAATCTGTTCAGCGGAATAGAGACTCACAGGTGATGGGGAACATGGGGTTTTCGGGAACAGAGTTGGGCTTCTGATGAGGGTGCTGTGTTTGCATTTTGTTGTCTTCTTTTTGGAAACTTGTGGGGAGGACTTTGATGTTGTGATAGGACGACCTGCAGAGAAGTCAGTCAGACGGTTACTTTCTCAGTGCTGGGCTAGATGCTGATAGGAGCGATGATTGGTTTTTAAATCTGACAGGAAGCGGTATAGGAAATTTCGCAATGGCCTTGTAATTGCATCTAAAAGAAGAACCAAAGGATGCCAGATCAGCATCTCTTAGGGCTTGACTTTGAAAAGAAGTAGCTGAATTATATCAAGTTTTAAAAATATTTTTAACCAGACTTTACAAAACCCACTTGCAGTAATTTGAAAAGTGATAACTGTAAAAAATAAAAAATGTATGAAAGGTCGTCAAGCTGAAAAGACCTTCTTAGAAGACCTTGCTTTCCTGTCCTTTTCCTCTGGAACGTGTGTTGTCTGGGGCTGTGCTCACACTTGCCTGCGCTATACCCTTGCCCTCTGGGGAGGGATGCTCCCCGCCACCTTGATGCCTGGTGCTCACGCCTACCAGTTCTCTCTGCGACTGCTTGGGTGACCGGGCTCTGGAAGCCGTGGCTCCCTTTTTGTCGCTAGGTTTAGGGTGTTTCTTCGATCCGGGGAAACCAAGTCTGCCCAAGTTCTCCTTTTTGAGTCAGTGACCAGCATAGTCTTTGCCCTTCCTTTTTTTCTTTTTCTTTTTTTTTGGGGGGGAGCGGGGCATCACTGCCCTCTGGTGGTCATGGGAGCTACCCAGCCTTGCTTCTGCTGCTGGATTTGAACCGCCAAGCCTGTGGGCCGCAGTCCCGCACTCAACCACTACGCCACTGGGGCTCAGCCCCGCCCTTCCTTGTATGGTATGCAGCCATTCCCCAGTTCCAGGCTCTTCCTGTGTGTGGCCCCTTAGTTCTCTGCCCCACAGACCCCCGTCTTCAGCTCTCCTGGTCATCTCTGGCATAGCCATGCTCTGGGTTAGCAGTACATGGTTTCTGGAAGACACCTTCCTTTTTAGGGTTTAGGCACTGTATGTTCCTATTTAGCAGGACTTTTTTTCCTTTTCTTTTAGGCCTCACTGCCCTCTGGTGGTGGGAGTAGGAGGCCCAGCCTTGCTGCTGGATTTGAACCTCCAACCCAGTGGGCCGCAGTCCCGCGCACAACCACTACGCCACTGGGGCTCTGCCCTTTAGCAGGACTTTTTTAAAAAAAACAAAAACAAAAGATCCTTATACTTAACCCTAGCTTTAATGCTTACCCCCCCACACAGGTGTTATCAGTTAACACTTAAACCTAACCCTTAATCCTCATCATAGGTGTTATCACTTACTACTTACTCATAACACAGGTATTATCACTTAAGCATAATCCTGTATTATTTTTTAAGAAACACTTTATTGATGACTTACAGCTCTTGTTGTAATCACACATTAGTTGTAGCAAGCACATTTGTATATATGTTGCCATCATTATTTTGTAGACATTTATTTTCTATTGAGCCTGTGGTGTCAGCTCCTCTTTTTTCCCCTCCTTCTCCCCCCACTCTCATAGCCCTTGATATATTATAAATTATTTTCACATCTTACACTGACTGCTGTCTCCCTTCCCCCACAGTTTCTGTTGTTTGTCCCCCAGAGGGGTGTGTGTGTATATGTGTGTGCGTGCGCACGCGCACATGGTTATGTGTCAGTCACCACAGTCGGTTCCCCCTTTCTCGCCTCCCCTTCCTATCTTTGTCCTGGCCTCCTGGTTTCCCTGTGCCATGAGTGCTTGTGTCTTATCTGTACCTGTGTACATGCTCCGATCTAGCCTGCAGGGAAAGGCTTGGCTTTGCTCCCCTTGCTGATCTGTTATGTTGCCTTCTTGGTTTGCCCCGCTGTCAGGGGACTCAGACTAGACGAATTTCCCTTCACGTATTCCCAGTATTGTCCCCTGTCCCCGTATGCTCCAGTGAGGAGATAACGTCCTGAGCTGTTGTCTGCCCTACAGTCCTCTCTGCCTTAGCTCTGTGCAGGGACATCGTCCTCCAGGTTTGGTGTGTCAATATGGGATCTAGCCCGTTCTTTTCTCTTTTCCTCTCTTGGTTTGCTTCCTTGTGGGTGTGGCGTGCCAGCTCCTTGCTCCTGTCTGTAGGTGTGGCTTTGTCCTCTGTCGCACTCACTTCTCGGGAGGGGGTCAGTTTGACTCCTACTCTGTTCATATACATCTCTCCACATGGTGACACTGTCCTCCAGCTTTGGTGTGCTGTGGTGGGGTTTGCATATGCACACCTAATTCTGTGGATATATAGCCAGAACTCTGCCCCTGGGTGAGTGGGTGCCCTGCTCCCCCGGGGCCATCCTCTCCCCCACCACCACTTTCCCCTTCTTTGTGTTGGTATAGCAAACCCAAGTGCTTCCTTGGGTTTGGTCTGACCTACATCCAACTGCCCGTATAGTGTAGATACGTGGCTTTTCTTCTATAGCTACTGTGCTGACTCAGGGAACTCACGTTGTACTTGCCCTTCTGACTGACTCTGCTTCACATAATTTCATCCAATCTTCCCATGAAACGATGCGTTTCATGTGATCATCAGTGCTTTTCAGTGATGCCTAGTACGTACTCCATTGTATGTTTGTGTCTCCAGGATGCTTTAAAAGAAAAATTAGTCAGCTGGGTTATAACACTGTCCACCCATCCATCCCATCTGTAATCTGCCTAACAAATTTGACTGTGTTTCAAATACTTTAGTATCGCCCTATTTTCTCACCTGAGGGTTGGGTTTTCCTTGACAGCTGCTTGTTCAACCTTTTCTTGATTTTTTTTTGTTACTAAGTAGTATACCTCTGCTTTTCCTTGGCCATCTAATAAATTGCATTGAATTCCCCAGAGAGCTGATTTTTTTTCCCCTTTTCATCTTTTTTTTGGGGGGGGGAGGGGGAGCATCACTGCTTCTGGTGGTCATGGGCGCTACCCAGTGCTGCTCCTGAGAGCCGCCGCTGGATTTGAACTGCCAAGCCCGCGCGCCACAGTCCCGCACTCAACCACTTACGCCACCGGGGCTCAGCCCCCATCTTTTTATCTTTAACATAATTAGTGCAAAGTCCTTTTGCTATTGTTAGCATTACTTACCAGGCTGCTTCTAAGTCTTTGTTTTTCTAATGCATGTGTTCAGTTCACATTGTTTTTATGTTTCTGTACTATTTTAAAATCGAATTCAGCAGAAGGAACATCGTTCTATGTCCATTGCTCATTTAGCATACAAATTGGTTCCAGTGCTAGAATTCTGTTGAAGTACAGCCGTGTTTCTTAGAGTGTCAGCCATCATCATGAAATCATGCCTGTTTAATTTTCTCTCCAGTTTCCTACAATATAGGATGCATATTTGAGTTCATTGTATTCTCCTATTATGCATTCTAACACTGAACTATAAATAACCAATTCACTTGCTAATCAGTGGCGATTCAGAAGAATCCTCATTTCCATGAATAATATATGATTTTAACCCTTCTCCTTCCAAATGGCTTTTCTCATGCTGGGCTTTGAACCAGTTCTTCCTGGCTCAGTCATGAAAATGAAGCAAAACCAAATTGGACCAGAATTTTTAAAATGTGGGCATAGCAGAACAGTAACCAAAACTCAAAAAATGAATGGGTTGCTACCTGCTAAGAACGGAATCTCTTCCCGTTGAGACAACAAAGGCAGTGTGTGTGCTGCATAGCCGCCAAGTCTCCTGACCAACTCCAAGATGGTAGCCAGCCACGCTACTTGGCATGTGTCACTCCCTCAGTCCTGCCAGGAATATTCCCGAAAGGGATCCTACATCCATTTAAGTCTCCCAGGGCATCAACGATACTTTTACCTCTTACAGGTATCCTCCTGGTACACCGACAGCCTACAAATTCACATCTTCCCACTTCACAGCCCTTACTGAACCAGTGTGAACTAGTTCAAAATCCTGTTTATAAAGACACCCTTGGAATCTTTAATTTGGAAATACCTTCCATGTGCAAGGTTGAGTTTTGTTGCTCCTGAGTTTGGAACAGGAAGCTGTGTTCCAACGAGGTGTCTTTCATAAAGGCAATTACCAAAGACTAACAATTTCCTTGAAACTTAGAAAACGCAATATAATCTTCTCAGATGACAAATTGTGCCCTTCCTGATTTGACCGAGAGGAGACGGTTGCTTGAGTGCTGGTGAGAATCGCACTGTTTATTCAGGAGCGCCCAGCCTGAAATAAAGGACTGCCAAAGAATTCGTCTTAACCTGGAGTTTTCTTTTTTAAAGATCTATTTTTAAATCTCAGAAGTATTACAGTGTTCAAATAATCCTAAACCATCTAGCGCCAGCTCCACCCGGCTTGTCCCCCGAGGACACAGCTGTTGGCTTGGTGGTAATGGTTGGTTTTGCATCCTTGCACTGAAAGACTTTCCCCGGGATTCACCCTCCTCACTCATCCTACAGGATCAGCTCGCTTGATGTTTCAGTTAGTGTGAAAAGTGCCATCTTGTGTCTGAACTTGTGTGGTGTCTGTTGCCTCAATAGGAGCAAGAAAATGGAGATTCTGGAGAAACCAGCACAACTGAGCTTGAGGACTCCGATGAGGAGGGGCAGGTGGGGGCTGAGATTCTGGACCCCCACATTGAGCGACTGCCCAGCAGGGAGTTTCCCTCACCTTGTGACACTGCCTCCAGCAGCGAAGACAACAGCGAGTACGAGGACTGCCAGGAGGAGGAGGAAGAATATTGGCAGACATGTTCGTCAGAAGACAGTGACCTTGAAGAAAAGTCTGGTGACTGGGAGAAAAGCTGTACTGTCGATGCAGGCACTCTGGACAGGAAATCCCCGCAGAGGAGGCAAATTCACAATTTTAGCCATCTGGTATCAAAACAGGAATTACTGGAGATCTTTAAGCAGTTACACACTGGGAAGAAGGTGAAAGATGGACAGCTTACTGTTGGACTGGTAAGATAATATAGGTCATAAAATCATTGAACTAGCATGGTCTTCATTCCCCAGTTTTTGGCAATAGCACTTAGACACCCCCATAACCCCACTCCACCCTGAGACCGTCTGGGTTTCTGACCTGCTATAGGGCATTACTGCTCTCTGATTGACCCGAAGCAATATGGGGAGCAGGCAGTGTGACATCAGACATTAAGAGCTCAGCCAAAGGGCTCTTCCAGAAGATCAGCCTTAGACAAGTCTTGAAGATGGCCCAGCACAAAGTCAGCCATTCCAACTGCCAGTCGCCTCTTAGAAGACAGGGCTTTCTCCTGCAGTCAAGAGGGACAGTCTTGGAGACGGCACGGGCTGTTCTGTTAGGTTGCTGAGTTGGCATGGAGTCTACATAAGATGACTGAGTTTGGTTTTGATTTTGACAGTAATTATTAAATAATTCCTATTAAATGTATTCACCAGTTTCCCACCCATTCACCTATTGCCACCCTACAGAATTTCAAGGAAGACCAGGCCCAGGGAACTGGTGTTCTTTCCTCGGTTTATAGTCGTCTTCTCTTTTAGCCTGGACAGTGTGTCAGTACCCCAGCACCCTGGCCTCCTCTGATCGTCTGTAGAATTTTGGTGCCCTGTGACCTTTCGTATGCTGATGTTTTCATTGCATAGATGCCGAGTATGAAGTAGGGAAGGTGGTCACATCCCTTGCCACTTTTATTCTAGTGCTAAAGGTGGCTATCAAAGTTCCCTAAGCCCCAAGGAAATACAGATGAAATAGATTTTTATCTCAGCAAGCAAAATGGAGGGGAAAAGGAGATCCTGGTGAGGTTAATGTCTTGCAGCTCTTAAGGTACATGCTAAATATACAAAACAACTCATTGCTGTCAAGTCAACTCTTGACTTCTGGTTGCCCTATCAGACAAAGCAGAAGTAGCCCATGGGATCCTGCCAAAACCAGACGGCTCCATCTCTCTTCCACGGAGCAGCTGTTGAGTAACCTGCCAGTAGCTGAGCACTTTAACCTCTGTAACACCCACCCATCCATTGCCGTTTAGTGATTCCGACTCACTGTACCCTTTAGGCCAGAATACTCTGCTCCCACTTTGCCAAGACTCACTCTGTACAGGGGCAGACAGCCTCATCTTTCTCCTACTGGGTAGCTGGTGGGGCTGAACCACCACCCTCGAGGTTAGTAGCTCCGTGTTTAACCCCTGTGCTGCCAGCACGCCTGTTGAACATGTAGCTGTGAATATGACCACTGTTGGGAGGCGTGGGGACAGCACCCAATAGGGATAGTTAGTGTGGTTCAGGTGGCAGTAAATCCGCTCCCCATCTCCCCAAACATTTATATTCAGTCTACTAAGGATACAGAATTAAATCATGATCCCATAGTTAAAGGGGAATACATATCACACTTGGGGTCTTCAGAATGCTCCTGGAGATTTTCTGTTTCCCAAAACTCCTTAAGCCCCCTCATTCTTTCAAGATGAGCCATAAACTGCTGAGAAGATTAAAAGGAGTTGAGAGTTGTCTGAATCTCTGTGGAGAGGGTTGAACTATGAGAGTTCAGACTCAAATTATGAAAGTAAATCGTTTGAGTTCTGAAATAGGGATTTGATATTCAAGGGATGAAGTTATCCATGATCTTCCAATCCCAAGGATGGAGGATTCTTTGAATCAGGTAAGGGAATTACGTAGGTTCTAAAGCATAGAACAAAGGCCACATGACATGAGCAAATAGCAGTAAATAAATTTGCTCTCCTTTTATCTTTGTTTCTTTACGTGAGCTTGCTTGAAATTTCAGATTTATTGATAACATTGGGAGGCTCTGGGCCTGAGGAAAGTGGCTGTTGTCTCGAACTGAACCAAAGGCTAATGGAAAAGTGTACCCCAGATCACTGCCATTGAGTTGGTACAACAGAGACCCTCTAGGGTTTCCAAGGCTGTAACTCTTTACAGGAGCCAATCACCTCATCTTTCTCCCTCGGAGCATCAGGTGGGTTTGAACTGCAGGCCTTGTGGTTAGTAGCTCAGCGCCTAACCCACAACACCCTCAGGACTCCTCATGGAAGAGCTTAGTAGTTTTTAACCAGCAAGACAGAAACTTGTTTGTTACTAAAAGTCAAAGCCAGTTGTATGTTATGATTATTAAAATATCTGTCTACATCTACTTCCAAAGCAACCAGTGCTAAGCCAAGATTGTTGCCATTGATGTACTCCATATCTTTGGGTCTTTGACAGACAAATGGTTTGGCGATTCCATACCTGATGGATCTCTTCTAGGTGGGGTACCCCAATGTGGGCAAGAGCTCAACCATCAACACCATCATGGGTAACAAGAAGGTGTCAGTGTCTGCCACCCCTGGTCATACCAAGCACTTCCAGGTAAGCTTGCAGGAGGATTAGCTGCGGTGGTTCCTGGACAGCTGGTTCCTGCTGGGTATTGCTGCAGCAGCTCTTCCTTTCCTTCATGGCTGTGTGCCCACTCAGCGCGCGCCCCCCCCCCCCCTTCCTGCCTTTCAGACTCTTTATGTGGAGCCCGGCCTCTGCCTGTGTGACTGCCCAGGCCTGGTGATGCCATCCTTTGTCTCCACCAAGGCCGAGATGATCTGCAATGGAATCCTGCCAATCGACCAGATGAGAGATCACGTGCCGCCTATCTCACTGATATCCTTTCTGAGTCCCAAAGGCTCATGGGACATGTGTGCTAAGGGTGCAGGGTTGATGTGGGCATACCGCTTTGCCGCAATACTTATGCATGCTCTCTCGACTGTTAAGAAGCCGGAATCATTACTGGTGATGGCAGTTTTCTCAAGGTGATAACATCAGGACTTGAGAGTTGGGGTTTTCATTCGGGTGTCCTGGGAGGAACCCTTTGTTTCCAACCTATTTGATGTCGGCAGTGCCACTTTGTGCGACTGGGGAAGCTTGCTTAGCTTTCCAGAGTCTTTCCTAATAAAGGGGGAATGATACCAAATACTACTCCCTTTTATAGAAGGGACTTGACATCTGTGGGGTTTGGTATGCAGAGGGGAATGCTAGAACTAGTCCCCTACAGATGCTGAGGGAAGACTGCATCTAATCCTCAAAATAATTCTTGAGGCAGAACTCTCACTCCCTTCTGCCTCCCCCCACTCCCCTCCTGCAAGCCATTGACTGGATTCTGGCTCATAGCAGTCCTATAGTACAGGGTAGAACTGCCCCTGTGGGCTTCTGAAACTCTAAGTCTTTACAGAAGAAAGCCTCCTCTTTCTTCCACTGAGAGGCTGGTGGATTTGAAGCCATTGTGGTTACCAGTCCAACACATAATCACTATGCCACTTGGGCTCCGCTGAGGCAAGTCATGTTGCCATTCTCGTATGCTTGGCCTTGAGGAAGCTAAGACACGGAGCAGTGAGTGGTCCACGAGCACCTCTGCTACGGCCCTGCAGCAGCATGAGTTCATGTGCAGGAAGCATCCGCACTAGGACCTTGTGGGAGGATCTGTTGAGACTAAGAGGCACAGTGGTTAAGCAGTGGACTGCTAAGCAAAAGCTCAGTGGTTTGAGCCCACCAGCCACTCTGAGGAAAAGATGTATCAATCTGCTTCTGGAAAAGTTAACATAAAAAAAAAAAAAAACCAAAGCCCTGCCATCAGGTTGATTGCTTATAGCAACCCCATAGGATAGAGTAGAACTGCCGCTGTGGGTTTTGGAGACTAAATGTCTAGAGGAATGAAAAGCCTCATCTTTCTCCCTCGGGGAGCAGCTCGAGGCCTGGGTCGCTGGCAGGAGATGGGAGACTCCACGGAGCTGTTGGTAGCTTGTGAGCCAGCTCCTGCATGGCCACAGCTCTTTGTGCGTCTGGTTTTGGTGTCCCTGGATATAAGGTAGGCGCATCGCAGGCAAACTTCTGAGGTTTGTGTCTCAAACGTGGGACACCATGGGGAGAAGGCAGTCAGCTCACGGGAATGGATTTCTTGACAAGCTCACGTCTGCCAGAATATCCCGAGACGTGTGTTGGAAGCCACCTATGGAGTTGCTATCATCAAGCCAAGAGAAGATGAAGATCCCCATCGACCCCCAACCTCCGAAGAGCTGTTGTCGGCTTACGGATGTGAGTTAAGGTGTCTTTCATAGTTAATAAACACCACTCTGCTCAGCATGTCTCCTGTCATTTCCCAGGGTGCGTGTCTTTGTGGTTTGTGCCAACCTAGCTTACAGACTGGTCTCCCAAGTAGCTAATTTGGTGGTGGTTGCTGGATCCGGCAGCTGATGGGGTTTGGTCCCCAGTGCTGTTTGAGTCAGTGTATTAAGACCCCCTTTACAGGTGCTGTGTGTCCCTTGCCTCTTCCCCAGGCCTATTCTTTCTTAACCTTGAAGGTAGAAATCAGATTCTTTGGGGAGCCACGTGTCCTTTTAGTCAGGAGTTCTAAGTGGGACGTCAATGCCCAGCACACACTTCCACAGGGAAATGGAGCTTGCCAGCAGCTGCTCCAAGCTAAAGACGTGGCCTGAAGTGGTCTTCTCCCAAGAAGAAAAGAAAGGGAAGAAAGTGGTTTGTCGGGGGAGCATTGAGGAAATAGACCATAATCCCTCAGATACTGGGACAGTGGGGTTTGGTCAGGATGCTGACTGAGCTTCCCCACCCTCTGACCCTTTATAACCTTGGCTCAGCAGTAAAATGTCCCCATGGCTGTCCTGCCTCTTCCTCTCCACCCCACCTGCCCTTCCCTGCTTCCTCAGACTTGCCTTTGACTGGGTGAGCATCGATGGTGTGATTGCGACAGTCGGGATCATCAACTAGAAGGAACCTTTAAAGATCACCTACCCCAGGCTTGGTGTTTGACGTGGAAATTGAGTCCCTATTTCAGGCGAATACTGCACTTTTTCTAAAGTTTAACCTTTTGGGTTTTGAACTGCCTAAATTCATTTCCATGCATAAAAAGAGCCAGCACACACCTACGTATGTGAGAGAGCTGCGTTTTCTAGCCCCAGTTGTCTGCTAGGGCGTCACCCGCGTGCTTTGCCTCCTTCTGATTGAGTCCGATAGTAAAGACATTTTGTTTCGTGGTTGGGAAACGGAGTAAGATCTAGGTCTGTCATTTAGTAAGAAGGTGTCCTCTGCTTGTGGTCGTCGGAGACTGAAGAGACAGCTGGAGTGAACAGAAGCTCAATGTGTCTGCCATGGCAGCTGCTGCTACTGCTGGTTCTCTAGAATGTTTTCACTGCTAATCAGACTTTTCTACATGACTTTTTTTTTTAACATGGGTTGGGTTATGGTAACAGAGAGATGCATAGTGTTAACAAAAAGGACCAAACCTTCATCTCTTTTGTCAGCTTTGCTGTGATCGTCTCACTTCGGTTTCACCAATTTTATATTCTCCTCACAGATATGCGGGGGTTTATGACCGCTCACGGGCAGCCAGACCAGCCTCGTTCGTCGCGGTATATCCTGAAGGACTATGTCAGTGTGAGTGAGTGAGTGAGTGGGTGAGCCTGTTCTCTGGGGCTCTTGAATAACTGTGTTTAGAAAGTGACAACTTCTTAAGTCGTGAAGAAAGTATTTTCTTAAGATCATGTGGTAACTGAGCTTGTATTGTAGACCCAAGGGAGGTAGCATGATATAAATTATGGACTGACTTAAAACATATCTTGAAAGATGAAGAGCTAGCATTCTCCCCCTCTTAATGAAAAGAATAATGTTCTACCGGTATATTCTCTCTCCGATAACCCATTGTTTACATCTATTATGTACTGTTGGCTTATTGTCACGGTCTTCCATGTAGCCCTGTAATTTACCACACCTCTTGCCCAAGCTGAGGTAGTAGGGAGAGCAGCAGTGCCTGGCATTTATCACAAGCTTCTTATATTAGGCATGCTTTTAGATACTTAATCTATGTTACCATAAAAGCACATAAGTCTGTGATGCTATTCCCATTTTATAAAAGAGAACCTCCCCAATTGTGGGCCTTTCATCCTCAGTTAAAACGGGAGTCACCACAGTGCCTGCTTCGTGGTCCCTGCTCCACAAGTGCTAGTGCCAAAGAAATAGAAAAGAAGCCCACCCTCATGTGTAAAGCATAAGCAAAGCCATTAAACCAGACAATTGTAAACAATATATGCTTTATTTTCTAAATAGTTTAAGTGAGTACTATAGCCCGCCCACCAATCCCCCCAAAATAAGAAGTCAGTTGGATCCAAAGCAGCTGACAAGGGCTCACCGAGGCCTGCTGGAGAGCCAGTGTTGAGGGGACGGTTTAGTCGCGGAGGAGAAATGGCCTGTTTTCAGGGCGCTGCCTTGCACGCAGCCTGCCTGGTTGGCCACAACTCTGGGGAACCTCTCTTCACGGTTGTAGAGACAGACGACACCTGACCGCTGTTGCCGCTGTGTCCCTGCAGGGTAAGCTCCTCTACTGCCACCCTCCACCTGGAACGGACCCTCTGCTCTTCCAGCATCAGCACCAACAGCTCCCAGAGAACAGAGCAGATGGAGAGGAAATCAGAATGCGGTCGGGCAGTAATAAAAATGCAAAGCAGATTGAAAATACAGTGGACAAAACCTTTTTTCATCAAGTGAGTTGTAGAGTTTTTCTTTTGACTTCTGATCCAAGACATACCAGTCTCTCAGCACTATCTACTAAGATATTCACGTGCCATAGCGTCCACCCTTTCCGTGTACATTCTATGGTTTGTAGCTGTGTGTGGAGTTGTACATCCATCCTCATTATCTGACTGTAGCATATGTTTCACTTACACAAAGAAACCCCATACTCATTAAGCAACCACCTCCTACCCTTTTCTATCTAAATGATTACCTAAAGGAAATCATTTCTAAAAGGCCCTATAGAGGAACTGCACACGTACAAGAACTTAGAGTAATTCCTGTGTCAAACCTTTAGCCTGTAGTTTAATATTTTACTAGTATAAGATGCTGAAGCATTGCTGACCACTTAAATCATGTCAGATTAAGTTTCTTTTATGAAATAAACCTAAAACTCGCCTTTGTTTTTTATTTTGTTTTACTTTTTTTTGGTGGAGGCGGAGTTTGAGCATCGCTGCCCTCAGGTGGTGGGAGTAGGAGGCCCAGCCTTTGCTTCTGTGGAGCTGGAATTGAACCTCCATCCCAGTGGGCTGCAGTCCCGCGCACAACCACTACGCCACCGGGGCTCAGCCCTATTTTGTTTTAGTTTAAATCTCAAATGTACAACAAATTTTGAACACCTCCTGTGTGCCCACTTGGTGTGTGTGATAGGGCCTTACATAGAAAAGTTAGTAAGGTCACATTTTTCTTTGAAGGAATTGACGTTCTAGCGGGGGGGGGGGGGGGGGGGGGGGACGGCGCTAACATCATAGGGCATTTTCTACCTGGGACAGAATTAGAGTTTGAGGGGAGGAGAGGGTTCTTCCTGGGGCTGGAGGCAAAGTGGGTGAGTGAAAGCCCTGGAGAGGAAGTGATACTTGAGTTGGACTTGACGATGAATGAAAATAGGCCAGGTGGCAAAAGAAAGCACTGAGGAGACCTTGAAGGAATCATCTGATGGCTCTATTCGGGCCAGGATAGTCACTGACCGGGAAACCAGCTGCTCTAAAGGGTTTGGCTTCATGGATTTCAACAGTGAGGAGGCTGCTAAAGCAGCCAAGGAGGCAGGCCATGGAGGATGTCGAGATCGATGGCAACAGAGGGACCTTGAACTGGGCCAAGCCCAAGGTGAAGGTGGCTTCAGGGGACGAGGTGGCAGCAGAGGAGGGTTTGAAGGACAAGGAGGCCACGGTGGATTCAGTGGCAGGGGCCACGGAGGCAGAGGAGGAAGAGACCATAAGCCACAAGGAAAGAAGACAATGTTTGAATAACTCTTCTGTCCCTGTCTTTCCCACTTCTGTTTAAGAGAAAGGACTTGGGGTTTTACTGTTAGGGGATCCTGACAGAGCCTTTGGTGGACATTCCGAGTAGAGAGCCCCTGTGGCGATGACGTTTCCTCCTCTGTATGATCCTGTGTTTTTCCTACAGATAGGGGTGTGTGAGGTTTTTTTGGCGTTGGGGGGCATTTTGCTTTAGTGACTTAAGGACAAATTAAAAAGTCCTCGGGCTGAGCCCCGGTGGCGTAAATGGTTGAGTGCAGAACTGCGGCCCCCGGGCTTGGTGGTTCAAATCCAGCGGCGGCTCTCAGGAGCAGCACTGGGTAGCTCCCAGGACCACCAGAGGCAGTGATGCCCCCCCCCCCAAAAAAAAAATAACAATAACAAAAAACACAAGAAAAGTCCTAAGCTCTGGGGGGAAAAGAAAGGAAATGTGCCAGGTGGGGAAGTGTCAAAGACCAGAGTTCCAGGTGGACGACGTAGCATGAATATCTGTGGCTTGATGGAGCCTCTGGTTGCAGGTGGCCCGCTGTGTCCAGAAATAGGAGCTTGGTCCTCGAGGCACTGTCAGAGTTACGGTAGAACGTGCTCTCTGGCCGTGCTAACCGATACAGAGAATGGACAGGGAGACTAACTGGTTTGAGGGAAGTTGAGTCCAGATTTCAAGTTTGATGTTTCCCAGAGACCACTGGAATTAGGAGGACGGTTTAGATGGTGTTTGAACCGATGAGGGCAGGGCACGTCATGGGCAGGTAAGGAGAAGGGACTGGACAGACTACAAAGAACCCTCATTGAAAGGCTTGGGAAAGAAAGACCAGTGAGAGAACTGGAAACCTGCTGACGTCTCAGTGTTTCCTCTTCCTTTCTAGGAGAACGTGAGAGCATTGACCAAAGGGGTCCAGGCCGTGATGGGCTACAAACCTGGGAGAGGCCTGATGACTGCGCCTAGTCAGTGTTCTGAAAGCACGCCTGGGAAGCCCTGGAAAAAGCATGGCAACCGGAATAAGAAAGAGAAAAGTCGCAGACTGTACAAGCACCTGGATATGTGACTGGACCCCGTATAGATAGGCCCAGGACACAGTTCTCTGAAGGGCGTCTGCTGCTGGGCACCACAGCTTACTCAGCAGCCTCGATGGCAAGACTGGAGACGCCACCTCTGACTCGGGTCTTCCTTGAGGGCTCCCCACCCCCACCCCCGGACAGTGGTGCCTGCAGAGGAGTGAATGATGCTGTCTCGGTGTTTGTTGTGTATGTGTACAAAAAGTATGCATAATGATTCATAAGGTGAGTGTTTGAAAAGATAATAAAATCAAGTTGCTAGTCTTACTGGTTTAAATATACACTGCCTTTTGTTTTGTCTCCCCCACTTCCCCCTTTCCCCCCACCATTTGAATACACCATGTTTTCATCCTAGAATCCCTTTGCTAAGGGATGGCTGGTGTTTGAGGTGGATTCCCTTAAGCCACTTGGGCCCCCAGTCTGACACCTTCACACCTGGCACAGTCAAAGACAAACTGGAGCTTGTGTTAGAGGGCTCGAGTGGGTTGTTTGGAAAGGTCTGCCCTAGGGAACCTTCCTCTGTTGAAAACCATGGTCACCATGAGAGACTTCTACAGGTGAAGACTGGTGTTGTGGGGCTAACCCATTTATGGAGAAACCCACCTAGTTTTGATTTAGGCATGTTATATCAGACACCACTGAGTTCATTTCAACTTAGGACCGCAGAAATACTGTCCAGCACTGCACCAGGTCACAGTCGTTAAGTTTGTAGCCACGCTGTCAGTCCATCTTATCAGTGGTCTTTTCTCTGCCCTCTACTTTGCCAAGCAAACATCCTCCAGCAACTGGTCTTTGCTGATAACACATGCAAAGGAGGTGAGGTAAGATGGGGGCTCATCCTCTCTCTGAACATTTGGGCTATACTTCTTCTGAGGCAGAATTGTGTGTGCTTTTGGTGGTCTGTGTTACTTTCTGTATTCTTCACCAGTGATGTAATTCAAAAGCCTGTCTGTCTTTGGTAGTCCTTATTCATTGCCTGGCTCTCCTGTGTGGATGAAACCCACGGAAACCCTGTGGCCATGTGCATCTTAGGCCTCGGGGAGACATCTTTGCTCTTTAACCCTTGAAAGTGGTCTCTGTGGCATTTTTGCCCCTGCAATCCCTGGTTTCATTTTTTAACTTCTGTTTCCATGAATAATGCGGATCCAAAAAAACGTCCTTCACTGCCTCCAGCTTTTCCTGTTTATTATGTGCTCTCTGGGTCTTGTGAGGATTTTTTTTTTCCATTATTTTGAGATGTAATCTATTCTGAAGGCCTCGGTCTTTGCTTTATCAGGCCTAATGGACCTACTGCTGTTGAGTTGATTCTGACCAGGACAGAGAAGAACTGCCTCGGGATTTCCAAGGGTATCCGTTTCTAGGAAGCAGACTGCCACAGCATTTCTCCCACAGAAGCTGATGGGTTTGCTTCACAGCCCAGCGTTCTAACCACTGCGGAACCAGAACTTCGCATAGTCGTGGGCTGTCCCTATCGTCAGTCGTCAGGACCATCGAGGTTGAAACTTGGTTTGCTTGCAGTCACACCCTACCAGACGTCAGCGTGCAGCCCGTCCGTGAACCTCATGCTCCGCTCAAGCTCTTGACCATGGTTTGTGTCCCAGGTGGTTTGAGTATGTGCAAGATAGGCAAACACTAGAAAAATGCATTATTTCCATGTGCATTATTTTCACAGACCTCTGCAGCTATTTCATGAGAGGTGGGCCTGCCTTTAACACAGTACACTGAAGATCTGTTTTTAATGATTCATTTTCAAGGAATTCCTTACCAGTGCATTTCTTCATTTAACAAGTATGATTCACTAGAGCCACCTGTGGCTGGAAGAACAGCGTGAACAAGGCCCTGCAGCAGGGAGGAGTGACGCGGGAGAAGGTGGGCCTGACCCCAGGGCCTCTTGGAGCCTGTTCCAGGATCCGCTGCCTTTCTTAAAAGCAATGAATAAGTCTGCATTCTCTATAGACAAGTAAGGAGATGTTTCATCATCAGGAGGCTTAGTCCAGATCAAGGACCTGGGCTAAGATGAACTTGGAGGAGGCTTAGTCCAGATCAAGGACCTGGGCTAAGATGAACTTGGAGGACCTGCCACTGAAGGTGTTCTAACATCTCAATGCCATTCAGCCACGACTCTCCTAGGGAAGCCAGACTAAACTAGACGAGGAACATGCGTTCTTGTGTAAAAGCATCCTCTGTTCCACTTGGTGGAAAACAGACATGCTGACCAGATAGAACATATATTAGAATAAATAGTGATCACAGCTAAACCACGAGCCTTTAGGAAACTTGGGTTTTAGATAAAAATCCATATACCATAGAGTTCCTTTCCTCGTCACTCCGGTTGCTCCTGTGTTCCCAGAGTTGTGTAGCCATCACACCCTGATTTTAGGACATTCTGTTAGCATTTTAAGAAGTCCCTTAGACTTTAGCCACCAACCCCTAACCTTACCTTTCCCCTCGGCAACCCCTCATCAGCCTTTCACCTGAGATTTGCCTCTTCTGTACATTTCACAGCTATGACTTTGGCATGGTGTAAGGTTCATCCATAGTATAGTCCAGGCTCATTCATGTTCTCACAGACCCTGGTGCGCATTCCTGCTTTTGCTGAAAAACCATTCATTGTATGCATAGATTACCTCTTGCCCATTTATCAGTCGGTGGACTATCCCTGGCTGCACATTTGTGTGTACGTTTTGGGGGTGAACATGTTTCCAGCTCTCTCTATTCCAGGAGTGGGTTTGCTGAATCACACAGTAAATGACTACATTGTTTCCAAAATGTACGTCCCCAGGAGGCATTGTCTCGAGGCACCCTATCAGAAGTGGCCAACCTCTGATAAACTCACAGCAAGGGTTCAACAGGCATTTGTGCAGCGATAATTATAATTACTATTAAGAGATCATGAGAGAGAAAAGGACAATAGGAGTTACACATATTGTTTATGGTACGATATATGTATAACTCCACCCCGCTAGATGGTCCATGTGGAGAGAGAGTGGGGGAAGGGATTACATGATGAGGGAAAGCATCCTGTGCTGAGGGGCAGGTGAGAGGGAATCTATCCTATGCCCCATCCCTATATCCTTTCTGGAGCCAAGCCAGGCCCCTAATTACAGGCAAGGACATATGTCACAGGAAGGGGCTGTGCCATATGCACACGTTCCAGGAATGGGGCGGTTGAGCCCAGGGGGCCTAGTGGTTGTGTGCGGGACTGTGGCCCACTGGGATGGAGGCTCAATTCCAGCAGAGGCTTCTCAAGAGTAAAGGCTGGGCCGCCTCCTCCCACCACCAGAGGGCAGTGATCCCCAACAAACCAAAAAAAAAAAAAAAAAGACATAAGGGAGCTATCAGGGTCCCATGTGACAAGACCAGACCACAGACTCCTGGATGTAGCTAAACAGGTTAGCCTAGAGATTATTAACAACAGCATGTGAATCCACCCACAGGCTTCAAAGGAAGGGAGTCATCCTAACAGCAGGGGAGTCAGCTCTGTAGTGAGACACAAAGGTCTCGGATAACTGGGAGTTTC
>PVJH01029825.1:0-25505 GCA_004026705.1 Nesogale talazaci | reverse complement strand
ATCAGGTATCAGGCACCAAAAAACAAAAAATCATAACATTGTGAATGAGAGGGAGTGCTAAATGGGGACCCAAAGCCCATCTGTGGGTAACTGGAGATCCCTTTGTAGAAAGGTCACAGGGACGAGATAAGCCAGTAAGGGTGCAGTATAGCATCAATGAAACATACAACTTTGCTCTAGTTCTTCAATGCTTCCTTCCAGCCCATTATCACAACCCTAATTTTATCTTACAAATCTGACTAGATCAGAGGATGTACACTTGTACAGCTAAGAGGTAGAAACGCAGGAAATCAAGAACTGATAAACCCCTCAGGACCAATAATAAGAATAGTGATAAAAGGAGGAGAAAGAGAAGGTGGGGTAGAAGGGGGAAACCTACCACAATAATCTTTATATAAGCCCCTCCCTGGGGGGCAAACAATAGAAAAGTGGGTCAAGGGAGTTGTTGAACAGTGTAAGTCGAACAAGACAAAAAATAATAATAATAATAATAATGGTTCCTGAGGGAGGGGGACTGGAGAGGGAAGGGGGAAAATGAGGTGCTGATACCAAGAGCTCCAGTAGAAAGAAAATATTTTTAGAATGATGATGGCAACAAATGTACAAATGTACTTGACACAATGGATGAATGGATGGTAATAAGAGTTGTATGAGCCCCCAATAAAATTAGAAGAAAGCAAAAAAGTTTGATATGCTAGACATTTGTGAGCTTAAATGAACTGGTATTGGTCACTTTATATGAGAAAATCATATGGTTTACTATGCTGAGAATGACAGATTCAGAGGAATAAAGTTGCATCCATCATCAAAAAGGACATTTCAAGATCTATCTTGATTGTACAATGTTTGCGTGGGTGACAGAAACTAACTTGGAAATCACAAGATAGAATTTTACTCAAGGACCTCTTCATTGCAAATACCATTTTTCATTGGTTTTTTTGTTTGTTTGTTTGTTTTTGTTTTTATGGGCATCATACAAATACCATTTTTCAACAACACAAACAGCGACTACACACATGAACTTCTCCAGATGGAATACACAAAAATAAAAGTGAATATATCTGTGGGAATAGACTAAGGGCTGACTGTAGAACAGATATCAATTGTTCATATGTAAGTCTAGGTAGAAGCTGAAGAAAATTGATTGACTACCAATTGAAATGTTTCAACAAGATGATGAAGCAATAGAAACACTCACTTCTCTATGCCAGAAAATTTGGATGACAGCTACTTGGCCAACTGACTGGAAGAAAGTCATCTATATATATCCATTCCAAAGAGTCCTGGACTTGCATCAACCACTATTGGATCCATAGCACTTTGCACTCATGGCCTGTGATATTCCTGCGTTCTGCATCATTACATGTGACTGTGCAAGTTGAAAGGGACTTAAGGATTAGTATTGGATTTATGAATTTGAGTTGGACTGGGATGGGATGTTCTTATATATAAAACTTCTTGATATAAAACATGTCCTCTAGTCAACATGGCCTAATACAGATGTTTACTTGTGTTTTATTGACTATACTCAAAAAAAAAATGATGACTACCCTTATGTGTTAGTCAGGGTAGACTGGAGAAACAAATCCACAAAAACTCATATGTATATAAGAAGACAGAGTTTTATATAAAGGGTAAGTGTGCATTAAGAAGCATCAGCACCCAGGGCTACATCAGAGTAAGTCCATGAGACTTCTCCACAGAGATGACTCACAGGAAGTGAGTCTTGCGAGCTGAAGCAGGGAAGTGGCTAAGGCAGCTGCACCCTGGTCTGACCATCATAGAGCAAGAGATCTGAGAGATGAAAGGCTAGGTTCACCGAGCCATTTATCTCTCCACCCTTCAGGTACTCCCACATGGGTTTACCAGCCAAGATGGCACAATAAACCTTACTTATCTCACTTTACAAAGTATGGGAATCTCAGAACACTAACTTATGCTCATTCAGAAGTTGTACATTGATCAAGAGGAAGTTGTGGGAACAAAAAACAGGAACATGTTGCGAGTTTTAAAATCAGGAAATATGTTGTCAGGGATATATTCTCTTACCATACATGTTCAACCTGTATGGAAATCAAAGAATCTGGATTATATGAAGAATGTGGCATCAGGATTGAAGAAGGGCTTCTTAACAACCTGTGATATGCAGATGACACAACCTTGTTTGCTGAAAATAAGAAAGACTGGAAACACTTGCTGATGAAGATCAAAATTTGCAGCCTTTAGTGTGAACTACAAGTCCATGTAGAGAAAAGCAAAATTCTCCTATCTGGACCAATATGTAACATAATAACAGAAAAAGATGTAGTTGTCAAAGATTTTTGTCTTATTTGGATCAACAGTCAATGCTCATGTAAGCAGCAGTATGCAGCAGATAGAACAAATGGCACATTGCATTGAGTAAATCTGCTACATGAGATCTCTTTAGAGTACTGAAATGCAAGGATACCACTCTGGCAAACTGGAAGCACTCAGTATCTATGCCAAGAAATGTGGAAGACCTCTACATGCCCAACCAACTAAAAGATCTACATTGTGGCCATTTTAAAGAAAGGTGACACAATGGAATATGAAAATTAGTGGACAATATCACTGATATCACATACAAGGCACAATTTTGCCAAAGATAATTTTAAAATGGTGCGCTGGTTGGACTTCCACTCAAATGCTTCCTCAATGCAAGAACACTTTGTTCTATTATATTGGCATTCCATGATGCTCACCTTTCCAAACACAATCACTGAAGACAAATCTGTGCATAAGCAAAAGTCGTGAAGAAAGGTGATGGTGCCCAGCTATCAGAAGATGTAGCATCTGGGGTCTTAAAGGCTTGAAAGTAAACAAGCAGCCATCTAGCTCAGAAGCAACAAAGCTCACATGGAAGAAGCACGCCAGTATGTGTGACCACGAGGTGTCAAAGAGATCGGTTATCAGCCTTCAAAGCCTTCAAAAAACTAAAAATTATAACCTTGCATGCCCACCTTCCTGATATGATCGCTGACAGCAAATGTGTGCATAAGCAAGTGTGTTGAAGAAAGGTGATGGTGTCCAGCTACCAAAAGATATAGCATCTGGAGTCTTAAAGGCTTGAGAGTAAACAAGCAGCCCTCTAGCTCAGAAGCAACAAGGCCCACATGGAAGAAGCACACCAGCCTGTGGATTGATGAGGTGTCAAAGGGATCAGGTATCAGGCATCAAAGAACTAAAAATAGTATTGTTATAAATGAGGGGGAGTACAGATTGGGAACCAAAAGCCCATTAATAGGTGAAGTGACATCCCCTTACAGAGGGGGTTGCAGGGAGGAGATGAGCCAGTCAAGGTACAGTGTAGTAACAATCAAATATGCAACTTTTCTCTATTCTTAAATGCTTCCTCCCACCCACTATCATGATCCCAATTCTACCTTACAAATCCAGCTAGACCAGGGGATGTACACTGGAGCCTAAAACATGGGGAATTCAGGACAGATGATCCCTTCAGGATCAGTGGTGAGAATGGTGATATCTGGAGGGTGGAGGGAAGGTGGAGTAGAAAGGGGGAACCAAATCAAGGATCTACATATAGCCTCCTCTCTCTGGCATGGACAACAGGAAGTGGATGGAGGGACACATCAGACAGAGGACAATATAACAAAATAATGATTAATTTGTAAATTATTAAGGATTCATGGGGGAGAGGGAGTGGGGAGGGAAGGGAAATATCAGGAGCTGATACTGGGGGGCCTAAGTAGAAGGAGAATGTTTTGAGAATAGTGATGGCAACAAATGTGGTCTGCATAAATTGATGTAAGTATTGATTGTGATAAGAGTTGTATGAGCCCCCAATAAAATGATTTAATTTAAAAAAATGGTGTGCTAGGCAGGGTTCTCTAGAGAAACAAGACCAGGATACATGATTATATATGTGTGTGTATGTATATGTATATGTGTATATATATATAACTCCTTCTATGAGAAGGAATATGACAGCTAATTAGTCCATACAGCAGTACAGAGGGTTGAGTTCAACTCACTTCTATAGAATAGTTAACATACCGGAAGTCCTTCAACTCACATGGGCTGCCGGGTCTACGGTCAAGGAAGCAGAGCAGAGTCCTCTCTGGGCAAAGCAAGCAGAGTCTGCCCACAGGCAACAAGCGGCAAGATGGGTCACCAATATAGTAGCTCGGGAGTTTAGCGAAGCAGGCCCAGATGGGATATGAAATACAAGCGATGCAAGGTGAAAGAATCCACCTCCTCAAGCTCCAGCAATGTATGCACCATCAGCTCGGCGAAGCAGGTCTAGAGCCTCGAGCTATAGAGACACAATCCACAGGCTGGCCTGGCCCACAGCTGGTATACCTCACTGATTGAGGCAGAGAACTAACTACAGTAGCAGCTTGAATGCTCCAACCTGCTCTGATCACCAGAGAGCAAGGGGGCGGGGGCCTTGCAGAGCCATTTCTCTCTTTGTGTGGAGAACAAAAACATTTCTCCCAAACTGTCTCCCCAAGATATAGGCCTAACTTTAGCTGCTTGCTACACATGGCATATGACTATACACTTGGAGGTTAACCGGAGTAGGTCAGGAGCCACTCTCTCCCTAAGAGTTGTTAGCTATCCAGAGCCATCAGACTATAGCCTGCCCCACCCTAAGTAGAGCCCACTCCCTTCTGACAAGGGTAGTAGCAGGCTAGTTCTTAATAGAAGACAAAGAGGTCAAGCCAGCCCAAGGATGATCAAGGTTAAACTGCCATATTGGGGTCTAGGGTCCTCCTTTCTTGTCACATGTATACCCCCTAGTCCCTCATCTTGGTATTACATGTACAACCCTAGCTCATCCCCTTCCTGTGATGTGTCTGCTGATTGTACATGCCCTTCCTGTGACGTCCCCGAAGTAGATTTAAACGTTGGTGAGCAATAAACTGGAGGACTCTCTCTCTCTCTCTCTCTCTCTCTCTCTCTCTCTCTCTCTCTCTCTCTCTCTCTCTCAGCCACCTCTCTTCCCTGAACTCCCAGCCCTCTCCCTCTTCTCTCATGCCCTCCTCTCCTCCCCCCACTCTCTCTCACACTACAGTCAGACCATCTAAGCGGGACTGAGGTGAGCATACTACCATGTGTCTGACTACTATTTCTCTCTTTCTCAAGCTCTCTACGACTTTACTATAATAAATAATTATCACCGAGCAATTGTGCCTACCAGACTGGTGATATTAATGTCGGAGGCCGGTTCCTCTGAGTTGTACCTTTCACAGTACTGATTCAATGTCTACATTGAACAAGTAATCTAAGAAGCTGGGCGATATGAAAAAACAAAGCATCAGGATGAAGGCAAGTTGTATTAGCAACCCGTGCTATACAGAAGCCACAACCTTTCTTCTGAAAAGAATTGATGCCTTTGAATTATAGTACTGGCGAAGAGTATAGAAAATGCCATGAACTGTCAAGGAAGAAGTACGGTCAGAACGCTCTTTTAAAAGGACGTTGGTGAGACGTTTGTCTCTGTCTTTAACTTTGGACATGTTAACAAGAGAGACTTTAAAAACTTAAAGAAAAAAATTGGAGATCCATGAGCAGGCCGAAAATGCATAAGCGGGCCAGAGATCTGGAGCAGGCTGGAAATCTGGAGCAAGTGGAGGAGCTCTAGTCTTCTGAGCTGTGAGTGCTGAGCTAGGTCAGTTTCTGAGGGCACCCTCAGCCCATGCAGCAGAGTAGACAAACTGCCCACCCCACATCTCCGTGCAAACATCAGGAATTCATAGTGCCCCAGAAGCCCCCAAAATAACTACAATTATTATATCCTATGTTATATTAATGATTAATATCAATAAAATTTTAACTTTAAAAAAGAAAAAAACTGTCATCGAGTCAAATTCAATTAATAGCGACACTACAGGACAGGATAGAACTGCCCCTGTGGGTTTCAGAGACTAGCTTTGTTTTTGTTTTTTTTTTTGTTTTTTGGGCATCACTGCCTCTGGTGGTTGTGAGCGCTACCCAGTGCCGCTCCTGAGAACCGCGGCTGTATTTGAACCGCCAAACCCACGGGCTGCAGTCCCGCACTCAACACTTATGCCACCAGGGCTCAGCCCCAGAGACTAGCTTTGAGCAGAAAAACCTCGTCTTTCTCCCACAGACCACCTTTGGTTTCGAACCTCTGACCTTGCAGTTAGCAGCCCCATATGTAACCCACTATGGAAAAGAACTGAATTTGGTAAAATAAGTCAACGAAAGAAAAAAAAAGTGCACCTTTTGATTAGATGAATTAACACAGTAGCTGTAATAATGGGCTCAATCAAAACTGATTGTGGTGGTTTATTCAATATTTCTTTATGTAATTGAGCTATTGAATTTTGTAATATGTTTACTTTATGACAATAAAACTATTGGAAACAAACAAAACCCATGGGCTCCAACATAGTGATTTTGGGGATGTTTTGTTCTGTTCTGCATTGTATCACTGAGATAGTTAAGGTTTATTGTGTCAACCTGGCCAATAAACACATATGTGATCAATTGAAGGGCAGAGAAATAATTGGTTTGGTGAATCTCGCCTTTCCTGTTTTCTCTGGTCTCTTGCTCTCTGATGGTCAGAGTGCAGCTGCCTTAGGTGGCAAGGCTCACTTCCTGTGAGACATCCCTGAGTAGAAGCCACATGGACCTACTCCGATGCAGCGAGACCTCTAAAGCATGAGAAGCTACATAGGGACCCTGCCAGCACTGAGATGCTTACACGCTCACCGATTTGACTTTCCTCCTGCAATTGGTGTCATTGTGTGTGTTTTGTGAGATGGAGGACTTTGTAGATCAGTATCAGACATATGGGCTAATGTTGGATTTATGGGCTTAGATAGCACTGGGTTGGGATGCCTTGCTTTTTTTAATCATTTTATTGGGAGCTCATAAGCTCTTTATTACAAACATTTATTGTATGCAAGCCACATTTGTACATTTGTTGCCATCATCATTCTCAAAATATCTTCCTTCTACTTAGGCCTTTGGCATCAGCTTCTAATATTTCCCCTCTCTCCCCCCTCCCTCTCCCTCATGACCCCTTGATAATTTACAAATTATCATTATTTTGTTAAATCGTACACTGTCTGATATATCTCTTCACCCACTTCCTTCTTGTCTATAACCCAGGGAAGATACTATATGAAGATCCCCGGCAATTGGTTCCCTCTTTCTACTCCACCTTCCCTCCACTCTCCCGCTATCACCATTGGTCCTGAAGGGATTATCTGTCCTGAATTCCCCATGTTCCCAGCTCCTATAGGTTGGGATGCATTCTTAATGTATTTACCCTTTATATAAAACTCTCATAAATGACATTCTGTGGTTTCATTTCTCCAGTCTCCCCAGATTAACACAATCGCTATGGTAGTTACATAATCTGGTGTCAATTTGGGATTTGAGAGGATTAAGAGTGACGGGGTGGAGTCCAGTCTGTCAATCGGGTCATAGCCAATGAGGTCACTGTGTGGGCATGCCTTCCCCTGAGAATTCCTGGATTTCCTTGTTGGAGGTGAGAAACAGATTCTCTCTGTTCACTCCCTTGAAGACCCTCTACTGACCAGGCTGACTCCCTGCAAAACATCTCTGAAGAGAAGCCACATGGACCTACCCTGATGCAGCGAGACCTCTGGTGCATGAGAAACTACATAGAGACCCCTGCCAGTGCTGAGATGCTTACAAATCCACTGGATCCAAAAGCCAACCCACTGCCCTGTGCTCCTCCTGCATTCAGCTTCACTGCATGTATTTTATCATTCTGAAGAGGACTTTCTAGATTGGTATCTAAGATATGGACTAATATTGGCTATATGGACTTGATCTGGACTGGGCTGGAAGTTTTGATATTCACTAGTTCTTATATAGAAACTTCTTTCTTATACCCATAGGAGTGTCTAATGTGTGTGAATTCGTTTCTGCAGTCTACTCAGACTAACAGAGTTGCTATGATTCAGAACTGATTCCCAGCCCATTATGCCACCATCACAGAAATGTAAGCAGCTGTGAAAAATGAAAAGGACACATCTTGAACAGTTTTGCCATTAGACAGAGAACCTTGTAAACTCAATTTCTGTAGAGGTAGTTAGGTTAAAATGTAATACCTTACTGTTTGGTCTCCCTTTTGACACATTTTAAAGTTGTGCCATTTAAAAAAAAAAAAGTGAAGGAGAGATTCCCGTCGCTTGTGCCTGTAGAGAATTCCCTCTGGGTGGAGACCAGGGATGTGAGCCTTGCTCTCAGGCAGAATGCCGCCATGGGAAGTAGACTGCAGTAGACACGGTGAGGTTAAAGTAGGAAGCCTTATCCCTTGACCTCCCTCTGGACCCTTTAAAATTTGTTGTAGTCTGAATATTTCCTGCCTTCTTTTTGATACAAGTTTTTCCCTGCTTTGTTCGTTTGGGGTCTTTTGCTCCTTTTATTGTTTTTTTTTAATATTTTCCTGTATATGAAATCCAGAATGGATCGACCTAGAGAGGCAGTAACTGGATGTATGACTGAGAGGGAGCTATGGCAGGGGAGAGGGGGGAGCCAAAGAGTCCAAGAAGGGAAAAAATGTTCTAGACCTGATTGTGTTGATGATTGTACAACTCCTTTTATGATGAGTGAATTGCTGAGTTGTATGATGGATGATTTATATGTCAGTAAAACTAATTTTTTTAAAACACCAGAGTACCTAGGGGAAGGAAATAGTCCAAATACAAAACAAAAAAAGTACACATATTAACAGAAAGTAAACCCAGTGTGTAAGATGCAAATGTGAAGAGGGGGCAGAGTGTAAAAGGCAATTTGTAGGTGTGTATTTGTGCGTGGTTTAAGAGACACCCTCTGGGGAAAAGACAAGACTATTAGTATAAGCTGTTACTATCCGTGGTCTCTGGAGGACAGGATAGGCAAGACTTTTATTTTTAAAAAATATACTCTGAATAGCTTTCTTAGTTTCCCAAAAAGCAATGTACTCCTGTAGAAGTCATGTGCTTATACTAATTTCATGATTGAGATGTAGGGGTGAAGTCTAGCCCGTTCATCTGGAGATAGCCATTGAGTAGCCAATGAGACCTCTGTGTGGGCATGGCTTTCTCCTGATACATCTGGGAAATCTTGCAATACTTCCCTCGTGTTAGAATAGAAGCTATCTCCCCAGTTGTTGGGAGTTAGTCTGAGACAATGAACTACGGACAAGACAAGATGGCAGCATCTGAGGAGCCAGAGGAGAAGCCACATGGCCTTACTCTGATGGAACAAGACCTCTAAAGCTGGAGAAGCCACGTGGAGAGACCTGCCAGCACTAAGATGCTTCTACCACCACTGGATGCTGTTGATGAAGCCTGAGCCCTGGAAGCGAGGAGCCCTGAGGAGACCCCTGCCGGGGCCAGGACTCTGAACCCACTGACTTGTGACTTCGTGAGTCGGAAGGAGACTTTATAGACTGGTATCAGGGATATGGGCTACTATCGGACTTATGGCTTTGAACAGGACTGGGTTGGGATGCTTTCTCAAGGTCCCATTCCCCTTGTAGATAAACCTTTTCCTTATATCCATATGCATGTCTGTGGATGTTTCTCTAGCCTACCTGGACTAACACAACTCCTTTTGTAGAAAACTTGAAAGCCAAAGCCAGCTGCGGATTCTGGCACATGTTTGTGATGATATAGCTTGGTCTCTTTTCTCTATCAGATCAGAGGACTGGGAATTTGCATTCCCAGGCTTCTAGTTCTGGCTCAGTATGTTCCAGTAATCTTGAACAGGTTGGTTTGCTTCTGCAGACCTTAGTTTCTTCCTACAAAGGGCACCTGATATGTTCAATCAAAAAGCAAACCCACTGCCACGGAGGTGACTGCAATCCACAGGCAGCCTCCCTAAGTCTTGACAGGCGCAAGCAGCTGCGTCTTTCTCCCGAAGAGTGGTTGGTGGGTTTGAACGGCTGACTTTGAACCTGACAGTGTCTTCCAGTGGCTTGTATGGGCCAAGCATAGTTCCATGAATTAAACATCATCCTTCAGCTCCAGAAGGAACTTGAAGCACAAAGGTGGAATTAGAATTCAAGGTTAAGATTAGCTGACTCAAAAAAATCCATGCTGTCACCACATCTCCAGGATGTCCCAATTCTAAAACACTCTTAGACCCAGAACTTCCGGCTCAAATTCACTACCCAGAAAACCCTGTCACCAGTTAGTCCCTGATCACACTAGGTTGCTGTTAACTTTGGTACAACAGGGATCCCTGCCCAGTCCTGGGCCGTCCTCACAACTGATATGAGAAGGCCCGATGCTGCACCACTGCGTTAAGCTTGTCCCTTGATAGTCTTCTTTTTGCCTTCCTCTTTTCTGCCGACCCTCTACTTTCCCCAAAATGGCATCCCTTTCCAGATTCCGGTCTCTCCTGATAACACGTCCAAAGTACGTTCGGACAAAAGAAGGTCCTTGCTTCCAAAGAGCATGCGTAGCTGTACTTCTTCCAGAACAGATCTGTTGGTTCTCCAGCAGGGCCGCGGCACTTCCCACGTTCTTCACCAACACCACATTCCAATGCTGTGATGGTTCTCCAGTCTCTCTTAGTCGCTGTCTGGCTTTCACATGCATGTGCGGTGACGGAAGATACCATTGTTTGCCTCAGATGCACCAGTGTCTCTGCCCTTTAACAATTTAAATAGATGTGGGGTTGTAGATGTGCCCCGCACTATTCATCGTTTGATTTCTGGAGTGCTGCTTCCAGGAACACGGATTGTGGGTCCAAGCAAAATGAAATCCTAAACACCTTCTATCTTTGCTCCATTGGGATGCTGTCTGTTGGTCCAGGGGTGATGGCTTTTGTTTTGTTCACACTAAGCTGTCATGCATTCTGAAGGCTGCAATCCTTGATCTCCATCAGATAATACTTCAAGTTCTCCTCACTTTCAGGAAGCCAGGCTGTGTCATCTACATGTTGCAGGCTATTAACAAGCCTTCCTCCCATCCTGAGGCTGCATCCTAGTTATGTTTATGTGCTGTGTCGTCTCAAACTATAAACGAGGGTGTCACAACCTCAAAACCACTGACATTCTGAACCAATCAGCCTTTGTTCTGGAAGAGGTTCAGAGGGGCAGGGCCTGTCATGTGCATTATAGGTTGTTTGACAGCATCCTTGAACTACACAGACTAGATGCCAGTAAGATCTAACCCTCACTGAGCCCCGGTAGCACAGTGGTTGTGTGCGGGACTGCGACCCACAGGGTTGATGATTCAAATCCAGCAGCACCTCTCCAGGAGCAAGGCTGGGCTTCCTACTCCCACCAGAGCAATGATGCATTAAAACAAAAAATCTAAGTCTCACTTGGGACACTAAAACTGTCTTCAGGTAGTCCCAAATACTTCCAGGGGTAAACCAGTTTCCCACTATGACCTATGGATCTAAAAGGGGGAAAAGAAAAGTCAAATTGCTGCATTCATCCTGAAGAGGTAGTACTAGATTGAATGGAAGCTTAAAAAAATCTAGTAAATATTTTTTAGCTCCATGGTTCTTTGACTTTATTGCGTGCTTGAGTTAAAGTCAGTGGAAGCAACTGACAGCTAGCCACTATGTGCAAAGCAACATACTAGTTACAAATAAACTAATTACACCATTACCCCAGAATCAGGAAAAGGAGGTGGGGCAAATCTTGCCTTCTCCACAATGACTGCACTTCATGCTTACAGGCATTTGCCTTTCCCTGAATATCAAAGGCCACTTGAAAGACTGCTGAATATAAGCATCATATTTAGCTCCAAGCAGTAGAACATGAATACTATGTTGATTTTATTCCCCATTAAGTAAGACAGCAGCACAATTCACCTGAGTGGAAAAACCCCAAAACCTTAGGGGACAAGAGGCGAAAAAAAAAATTGGGCTGTCTCTCACACCTCCTAGAAAATGCCGATGAACAAATCTCATAGTAAGAGACAGAGGAAGAGAGAGTTGAAAATCATTAATGTGCCCAAGGTGAGGGGATTCCTTCCTCCTCCTGTCTGCACACTGCTCCGTCAGCAGGTCCCGTCTCGGATTATTTTTATGTCATTACCATCTTCCCTGCAATTGAACAAATACAATGATTACCAACTGATCTGAAACGGTCCTATAATTTGCATTGAAATAGTCCCCAGCATATCATCATCATCATCATCATTCCTCCCAGTGGTATATGCTTAATTTTTTTTGCTATGTTCTTCATTTTTATTAGGTTTTGCATTCCCAAACAGATGTACCATCTCAGAAACTCAAAGAGGCAGTTCTACTCTCTCCTGTTAGACTTACTCTGAGCTACAATCAACTCAATGGCAGTGAGTTTAAAGCAAGGGATACTTTAACTCAGGCAAAAACCTCAACTTTGCCATTTGCTCCCCACTCTAGAGTAAGGAACATGAACACCGAAGAACCACTCTGGGGCTGACCCGGAGAACGGGTTCCATGAACTACAGAGTGAACCTGCAGGGCAGGCATGGTCAAATGGCCAGCTGTGCTACATGAAGGTCATCAAGTATAGTAAACTTAGCCCTGAGCAGTCTATTAAGTAGGACGTTAAGTCATGATTCTAGGCCAGCAGTGCAGGCTGGTCAGGTGACTTGGACAGGCCCTCAGAATCTAAAAGAAAACAATATTTCCAGGAGTCTGATTACATATATTCTCAATTCAGGGAAACTGCTTATTCATGGATGGGTACCACAACTTGATTATCTGATCCAATGGTGATTACTCATACATTTCACTAAATGTTAGTCTGAGAAGCCAAGTACCTTTATGTCACATATGATACTTAACCCCGAGAAGAGTGTTGTTCCCTCCTAAATAATCAAAATTCAAGTTAATAAAAAAAACAACTGTATAACTGATGACTATCAAATTGTTACCTGATTTTCATACACAAGGTGCACTCATTGGCATATGTGACCATGTCGCTCCCACACACAGGGCTTAAGTCCCTTGGGCATCCTGGTAATTGATACTGGCTACAGTCTGGCTAGAAAACAGAAACAAGTAATTAGAGAACACCTTGAGAAAAGTCAACACCAACATAACTGAGAAAGGAGAAAGTATCTCATACCTTCCCTAATGACATCTTACAAACAATATTTCCATTTTTCTCAAAAATAATTTTGCTAACACAAAAATGCAATTCATTCATCAGTTAAAACCATACTTCCCCAAATAGAAGCTGGTCTTTCCAGAGGGCCCCTTTGCCTGAGAAAAAAATCATGTAGCCCTGACCTGCTGGTGACTGACCTGTTGGGACAACTTAAAACATGGCCAAAGTGAAATAGCTTTTGCACACGAGTTTTGTTTCTTTTTTTTTTGCAGGCGGGAGGGGCGCATCACTGGCCTCTGGAGGTCGTGGGAGCTACCCAGCCTTGCTCCCGGAATGCTGCTGCTGGATTTGAACCGCCAAGCCAATGGGCCACAGTCCCGCACTCAACCACTGAGCTACTGGAGCTCAGCCTGCACAGGAGTTTTTAAGAACCATCACATAGCAAGTTACAGTTCTTGTCCTGTGGTCAAAGAATCATCCATGCCCCAAAGGGTATCTAATCCATTAGCTTCCTCAGCTCTATTTTCAGCCAAAAAAACAACATAGTTAATTAAGCCTACATAATAGAGTAAGAATACAGTGCAATACTGGAAATCTGGAATTGGTGAATACAGTACCAGCTCTATATGTGGTGTCAGGGACATTTTCATAGAGAAAGTTACAGGTAAGTTAAGGTTGGAAGGACAAGTAGGTATTGGCAAAAGGGAAGAAACCTCATATTCTTTATTCTTTAATGGAAAACTAGTGCACATCATTTTCTTATCCTTTATCACCCATTCCTGCAGCCTACAGTGGGCACATGACTCTATCCCTTCTCTGAGACTATAAGGTCACACTACCAATCTGTCAGTTTACCAGACTGTGGTGGCCTCTGTATTACTATGATTCTTGTCATTATGCCTCTGGTATTTCAAATTCCAGTAGAACTATCCATGATGGACAGTGTTGTAGCATAAGAGATTGGAAAGTTGAGATGTCTGAAATATGATGTTAACTGGATATATATGTATGTATGTATGTATGTATACATATGTATATATATACTACCAAAAGACCAAACACATGTCTTGGAAGAAGTATAGCAAGAATGTTCCTTAGAAACAAGGATGGACAAAAATCATCTCTCATATTTTGGAGATATTATCAGGAGGGATCAATCTCTGGAGGACTTCATACTTGGCAAAGTCCAAGTTTAAGAAAAAAGAGGAAGACCTTCGATGAGGTGGAATTGACACAGTGACCAGCATAGGCTCAACCACAGCAGGAATTGTAAGGGTGGCAGGGAATCAGGGTGTGTTCACTTTGGTATACAAGGGATCACTAGGAGTAGGAACTGAATTAATGGCAAGCATTGGGCTGCTAACCACAAGGTCAGCAGTTCGAAACCACCCATCACACCCTCGGGGCAACAGTCCTAGAAACTCAAAGGGGGCAGTCTGAGTCTGTCTTACACGGTTTCTATATGTCAGAATTGAGTTGATGGCAGTGAGTTTTTTGAGTAACAGCAAAATCATAAAGCTGGATTGTGTTGCAGAAGGTCAATGGTGGCTGGTATATAGTAATTCTGGTGGAGATAAACCAATCAAACCCTCTGCCATCAAGTCGATTCCAACTATAGGGTTTCTGAGGCTATAAATCTTTACGGAAGCAGACAGCTACCTCTTTCACCCTCAAGGAGAACTGTGGTTTTGAACAACCAACCATGTATTTAGAAAAAATTTTAAAGAGGTTTATCATTTAATTGCAGCTGTTAGGCACCATAAAGTATGTTCTGACTCACCACAACCCTCTGTTCAACAGGATGAAACACTGCCCAGCCCTGCACATCCTTATAAATTGCTCCTCTGCTTGAGTCCATTGTTGCCACCACTGTGACAATCCATCTTGTTGAGGGCCTTCATCATTTGTTTTCTTTTTTGGCCCTTCCACTATACCAAGAATGATGGAGTAGGCTCGATTCTTACACCCCAAGTTCTCTTACAGGAAGTGACTTCAACCTGCTAGCAGGTGGTTTTAAACAAACAAAAAACTGCACAGTTGTTCACATTTTTTATCACACTTCCCAGGAGACCCTTGGGAATGCCTAAAATTACACCAATATGCAATCCTCGATTAAAAGCAAAAACAACATTACAATGTCTCAGCAACATCTAACAATTTCAGTTCGCATGAAGAAAAAAAAGTAAGTGGCTCAAATACATTAACAAAACCAAAGCACCTTTCTTGGGTAGAAATGACATTGGAACCACCTGATAAAGGACTCAAATGAAAGGTAGTTAGACGGGCTGAGCCCCGGTGGCATAAGTGGTTGAGTGCGGAACTGCAGCCTGCAGGCTTGGCGGTTCAAATCCAGCAGCGGCTGGGTAGCGCCCACAACTACCAGAGGCAGTGATGCCCACAAAACGAAACAAAACAAAAAAAGGTAGTTAGACTTCTTCAACAGATTAAACATTCAAGAAGTTTCACACAAAAGCAAGTAAAATGCAAGGGTGATATGTAGAAGAATTCAGGAAAAAAACCTGGGGAAAATGAAAAATTAGAAACCGTACCCCCAGACATAGATATCAAGAAGATTTCAAAAATAGATTATATATTGATAAAGCAAAGGTCTAGAATTGGATCAATTAACAAATAAAGTCTGAAGAGAAATCTCTCAATATCAATTACTCAGAGAAACAACAAAAAAGGAACAAAAACCAAAAAACTAAAGAATTCCTGAGAACAAGATGAGACACCACCAAGAGGAATAACATGTAATCAGAATTCTAGAACAGGAAGAGACATCAAAAAGCACAGACACAGGTCTCAATGAGTTATTCGAAGAAAACTTTTCTACTTCATGAGAGACCGAAAATATATATTCTAAAAGCTCAATGACTATAAATGGGATAGTGTCCAAAATAAAATCAGCCAAGACATATAATCAAACTTTCCAAAATTAGGGGCGAGGAAAGAATCCAAGAGCAACTCAAGAAAAATGAAAAGTTAACACCTACAAAAGGGAACCAATAAGACTAAGTTCTGATTTATCAGCAGAAGCTATGCAAACAAGAAGGCAATTGTACACACACACACACACACTCTGAAAGAAAAGGAAAAAAATCCAACCCATAATTACATGCCCAGCAAAAGTTTCCCTTAAATAATGAAGTGTCCTAATTAGGGAATTAAATGTCCTAAAAAATTAGGACATTTCGGGGCTGAGCCCTGGTGGCGTAGTGGTTGAGTGTGGGACTGTGGCCCACAGGGCAGGAGGTTCAAATCTAGCAGCATTTCTCCAGGAGCAAAGGTGGGCCTCCCACTGCCACCAGAGGGCAGTGATCCCAAAAAAAATTAGGACATTTCCAGATAAACAGAAATAAAAAGAAATACTAAGAGAGCTCTTTGAGCAACCCAGATATACCAAAAAACCAAACTCCTAGCATAAAGCCAATTCTGACTCATAACAACCCAAAGAACAGGGTAAAACTACTGTGTGTTTCCAAGCTTGGACTCTTTGCAGAAGTGGAAAGCCTTTTTCTCCCAAGGAGCAGGTATGACTTTATACGACTGGTCCTGTGATTAACAGCCCAATGTGCAACCACTATGCCATCAGGGCTCCTCTAACCCAGATCTAGAAGTATCCAAAGTAAAAAGTCTGAAAGACTAAAAATCGGGAACCAATGATACTGATTGGTAATGAAGACCATTAGAATGTAAAGAGAGAACAGTGCAGTCACAGAACTTCTACAGGGAGAAGAAGTCAAGTGGATTTCAAGATAAGAGACTAAAGGGTAGACAAGTATTAACCCGGGTAAAGGGGAAGATGACATATAATAAGTGAAAGCTAAGCAAAAAATGATGGTGGCAGGGGAAGACATTGAAAGGTTTACAAATGCTGAAGACAACAGAAGCAATTACTGTTAAATATACAATCCTGCAATAACTGATCTACAATTAAATACATCAACAGACACACCAGTCATAATAATAGGAGAGGAAGAGTGGGAGTACACCCATGAACATACTTAAAATTTAGGAACTCCCACGGGTCTTGTCTGCACAGAAACCGGAGTGGGTGAGTAGTTCCTACCACGAAACACCCAATCATGAGGACAATGTGGATGCATGGAAGGACACAAGAAAAGAGAGCTATAGAGCTGGACGCAACCAGAGTCAGATGGACTCCATCCCTAGTAGTGGGCATGGCAGAGAACGGGGTGGGGGAGGGACCAGCATCCCACACCCACGGGGACAAAGAAAAGAAAGGAGGAAGAGGCAGAGAGCTGGTCCAAGCTCCATGCCGACACATGATGCTCAGAGGAATACATCCTTCTGGAGACCCATTGTGCCACAGAAAGTACTGGGCAAATGATTCCTGGGGGCACGAGAGAGGAGAGGAGAAGGGGCTAAGGACAAACACATGGACGGGTTGGGGGAGCAACAAGTGGTCGGGAATCAATGGAAAGGAGGGTGTGGGAGGTCTGCTCAGGATTAAGCAAGGACAATGAATCTGTGAGAAAACAATGAAATACCAATGAAGGTGGAACATGAGGGTGGGATAGGAGGGAGATGGAAAGAAATAGAGGAAAGAGCTAGAAGGCAAAGGGCACTTACAGAGGTCTAAATAGAGGTATGTCCATATATGGATACAACTATCTATTATAAGGTGGGGATAAATTTAAGAACATATCTATAGGCCAAATATTATGGTAGCAAGTGGACCTTGGGCCCTCACTCTGGTGCTCCCTCAATGCAAGAACACTTTGTTCTATGAATCTGGTATTCCTCAAGGCTCACTGGCCCAACACGATCACTGAAGTTAAATGGGTGCACAATCAAGTGTGGTGAAGAAAGCTGATGGTGCCCAGCCATCAAAGGATATATCTGGTGTCTTGAAAGTCTGAAGATAAACAATAGACCATTTACCTGAGAAGAGACCACCGCCACACAGAAGAAGCACAACAGCCAGTGTGGTCAGATGGTGGTGAAAGTGGTGAAAGGTCTAGGCAATAGACATCAAATTGAGGGAAAAAAACAAAACAAACATATATCACTGTGTGCACACATCCCCAAGGTACCCATTGAGGACATGTAGGAGCATGAGCAAGGGTGGTGAAGAAAGCAGATGGTTCCCAGCTATCAAAAGATATAGCATCCGGAGTCATAAAGGCTTGAGCATAAACAAGCAGACATCTAGCTCAGAAGCAACAAAACCCACCACAAAAGATCACTTGCCTGTGCGATCATGAGGTGCTGAAACAATCAGGTATCAAAGAACAAAAATCAAAATCAATGGACCAATTGACTCAGAAACAGCAAAGCCCACATGGAAGAAGCACACCAGCGTGTGTGATCAAGAGAGGCTGAAGGGAGCAGATATCGAACATCAAAGAACAAGAATCACATCATTACAAAGGAGGGGGAGAGCAGGGTGGGGACCTAAGGCCCACTGGTGGGTAATTGGTCACCCCTTTACAGGGGAACCACGGGGAGGAGACAGACCAATCAAGGTACAGCTGGGCAGTGATGATGCACACAAGTTTCCTCTAGTTCCTGAAGCCTAACTCTCTCCCGGTGCCCCCCCAACCATCATGATCCTAACTGTACCTTATAAATCCAGAGGGACTGGGAAACATACACTAGTAGAGAGGGGAGCTGGAGATATGGGGAAAACAAGATGGATGAGCCCCTTCGGGCCAATGGTTAGATTGGAGATGCTGGAAGGGTAGAGAGAAGGTGTGGTAGAGAGACAGAACCAACTGCAAGGATAGACACATAAGCTCCTATTTGAAGGACGGGCATCAAAGGAGTGGATTGGGGGAGAGTTCGGGCAGTGTAAGATATGACAGAACAATAATAATGTATAAAGTATCGAGGGTTGGTGGGGAGGAGAGAGCAGGGGAAGAGGGGAAGGGATGGAAAAGCCGATACTAGGGGCTTAAGCGAAAAGGCGGATGATTGGAGAACAATAATAGAAGTGGACATGTGAGGGTGCTTGACACAGTATGCTTATTTATGTATTGTGAAAAACGATGTATGAGCCCCCAATAAAATGATTTTTAAAAAGTTTAGGAACTTCCAACCATTAAGCTATAGTCTAGACATATGCCTGAGACACAGAAAGGATAATCTCATTTTCTACAAGAAAACCAGACTCGAGAAAGCTAAGCTACCTAATCAACAAGTATTAGGAGACAACTATTATGTGCTGTGGACTGGACATTTAATAATAGATAAGGCACCAATTTCGACCATCACAGGAGCAACAAATTACGGAGAGTGGGGTGGAGGAGACAGGCAAAAAGGCAATTAATTATAGTACAATATCATGATGGAATGCTAATGATTAAGAGCACTGGGTCTGGAGTCTGAGTTCTGAGGTTAGGAGCAAAATCCCACCACTTTCTGTATGACCTCAGCCAAGGGGACAAGAATTATAACAGCTTCCTAGTGCCTGAAGAAATTAAATGAGTCAATAACCTATAAAACATTGATAACCATGCCTGGCACAGTAAGAGGTATCTTAGTTCTTAAGGTCACAGCGAGAGGCTGAATGGAAGCTTAAAGTACAGTCTTACCTGGTTTCAGGGGGACAAAGGATGGGAGTGCTTCTTTGAAGAGATGGATCTGAGTGGAATACTCAGAAGAAGTGCTGACAGAGAATAAGAGGAAAGCACGTCAGGCAGCGTGAGCCTGGACAAAGGGGAGCCAAGAGAATGTTTGGGGAAAGGCTCAGTGGAGCTGGAGGCAGAGCATGAATGGAGCAGGTGAAGGGCCAGTGGTAGGAATGGCCAGCTCATTACGGGTTGCTTAAGGAATCCTCCAGAGTTGACTCTGTGCTGAGGGCAGAGGCAAGTCAGCTAAGCAAGACGTTATACAAAACGTCGCACCAACAGCGAAGTGGTCTTGCAAAACTCCATGTTCCTCTTGCATAAAAGAGGAGTGCCTAAGTGACTGAGAAGAACCCCCTCGCCTGTAAAATGATAGCATCTATTTTTTGAATCATTAAAGAAGACCAAGTCTTCAGGCCTTCAAGGGCTAAGCTATTTTCATCCCCAAATTTACATTCAGATCTGCCTCAAAAGGCCACCTGAAAACTAGCCTATCCCCACAAACTGCTTTAGACTACACTGTACTTGTAGTGGAGTCCTGCTAGCTTAGCGGTCAAGCATTGGACTGCAATCCACTAGGTCAGCAGTTTGAAACCGCCAGTTGCTCCCATACACTTACAATCTCAGAAGCTTACAGAAGCAGTGTTCTTTCTTTTTCTTAAAAAAAAAATTTTTTTCAATTGGCACATAATCCACATGCCACTCAATAGTTCAATCACATCAAAAAGAGTTGTACAATCATCACCACAATCCATTTTAGAACATTTTCTTCTTTCTTGTACTCATTAACTTCCAATTTCCCCTATCCTCCCAAGAAATCATTAATTGAGTGACTGCCCCTATAGATTGACCTGCCTTGGATTTTATACACAGAAAAAGATTTCAAAGACAAAATAGCAACTAACAACAGTAGCAAAGTAAAACAGAAAAAGCCTCAATTGAAAAGTCAAAAACACCCCAAACTAGAACAAGTTTGAATGGCTCACTAGGGAGATCCAGTGGTAGGGTGCTACATTTTTACCTATTGCATCTGCAATAATCCACTTTCCGGTGCATTTTGCCTGACAGCAAGACTACTCACATGCCTGGTTCCTGGGCAGAGGAGATTCAACTGGGGCTTACTCCATGCGTCTTTCTCCCTCACTTTTTAAAAAGAAAAACTGAAACAGCTTAAAATGGGTCAAAAGGGAGATCCAGTGATAAGATATTATATTTTGACCTAGCTACATCTCCCATAATTGACTTTACAGTGCTCTCTGTCTGATAACAGGACTAGTCACATTCCTCAACTATGATTCACCAAAGCCTTCATCTGTGTGTGGACCCTGCAAATGGATTTCGGGTTTCCACTCTCAGCCACAGCCTTTGTGAACCAGATTTTCCCAATTTAAGTTCTGATACTACTCCCTCCTTTAGATTTGGATTATATCATTTGCAATCTTTAGATCACACTGCATGGTGCTTCTTCTGTGTGGACTGTCAGCTGACGCCTCACTTAGATGGCTGTTTGAGAACAAGTCTTTAAAACCCCCAGACATTATTCTTTCTGTTACGATAGTCTTTCCTGAATCATCTTGTTTCTTAACCACACTCTACTATTGCACCCACAGCTTCATTGATTTCTTCATGGGGCAAACATCAATCAGGACTATGTCAGAAGAACTAATTAGTGCATTCATACATCAATGGCTTATCTATGCCTGTGGTTTATGATACCTTAAGGCATCACTGTCATTTTATGTTAGAAAACCTTATCAATCATCCCCACGCGACATCACTTTCAGACCCATCAAGTCAAAGCTGACTCCATAGGCCGGTGGGACTGCCCTGCTGAGTCACTGAGCCTGCCTATCTTCACAGGAACAGAAAGCCTCAACCTTCCCCACATGCACAGTTCTGTTCTGTGCTCCGATCATGATGTATTTGTGTCAGCTCAATAGAAGCGAGTTTGGTTTTGAGTTTTGAGGATTCGTGGAAAGGTCCCTGCGTGTGGAATGGTGTGAGCAAGACGTCAGAAAAAGCCTGATGATCCGCTTCTGCCAAGATAATAGTCAAAGAAACTCCAGCGAGCAGTCCCACTCTGGGACACACAGAGTCAGCGCGGTCAGGGCCATGGAATCTGTGCCGTTTTGTGGGTTGCATAATTTGAAACAATACAAGGGGTCCCTTACTTACTATTCTATATTGGTCCAGTGTTTCAGCGTATCCACCAGCAGAGGCTGTTAAAAGAAAACAGACATTTTAAAGGAATCCGATGGCACCCAGCTACCAAATGATAAAGTATCTGGGATCGTGAAAGCTTGAGGGTGAGCAATTGGCCCTCTAGCAGAGAAGCAGCAAAACCCACATGGAAGAAACACAGTAGCCTGTGTGATCACGGGGGGCCAAAGGCAACAGATATCAAGCATCAAAGAACAAGAATCACATCACTGGGAGAGAGCAGAGTGAGGACCCAAGGCTCACCTGTGGGTAATTGGACACCCTTTACAGGGGAGTCGTGGGGAGGAGACAGGCCAGTAAGGTGCAGTGAGGTGGCAATGAAGCCTACAACTTTCCTCTAGTTCCTGAAGGCTTCCTCCTCCCAACTATCATGGTCCCAACTCTACTTTTCAAATCCAGCTGGACTGAAGGAGGTATACTGGTAGAGAGGGGAAATGGAAATATGGGAACACAGGACAGAAAAACCTCTTGGGACCAGTAGTAAGAATGGAGATACTGGATGGGTGGAGGGAAGGTGGGGTAAAGAGGGGGAACCAACTACAAGGATCTACACATAACCTCCTACCGGGAGGACAGACATTGATGGAGAGGGGGAGGGGAGACATCGAGCAGTGCAAGTTATGACAAAACAATAATAATTTATAAAGTATTGAGGGTTGGTGGGGGAGGGGGAAGCAAGGATAGAGGGTAAAAGATGAGAAGCTGATGTCAAGGGCTCAAGTGGAAAAGCGGATGTTTGGAGAATGACGACAGCATCAGGCATGCGAAGAAGCGTGGCACAATATTTGTATTTATGTATTGTGAAAAATGATGTATGAGCCCCCAATAAAACTATTTTAAATATATATACATTATATATAGTATACATTATAATACAAAAAAATAAAAATAAATAAGAAAAAAAATCCGTTAGCCATTTATTCAGACCACACCTTGTCCTTCTTCTTCCTCTGGTGCCTCCAGAACTTCCAGGAACTACTCCCACAACACACCCTCCTGAAACGGCTGTTCAGAGGCCTTCTGGTATCATTTAGAACATGATGATGGCAACAAATGTACAAATGTGTTTGGCATGCAATGGATGCTGGATGGATTGTGAGAAGAGTTGTATGAGCGCCCGATAAAATGATTTTTTTAAAAAAGGACATGGGGTTCAGTTCTTTCTGGTAGGTTTGGTTGAGAACCCCCCCACTTCCACCCTTCCCCTGGCTGCAGCCACAGGAGACTTCTTTTAGTCCCTAGAAAGGAAAGCGCATTTCCAAGGTGTTTACTAAGCTTCGGTCTCACCCTACAGACTTCGCAAAGGGCTCGGTCGAGTACGCGCCAGGGAAGGAACTCATAGTCCCCCGTACTCTCTCCGTTTGTTCAATCCATCCTAAAGAAGGTACCAAGTCCAGCTGGCCTAGCGCCCGTTCTCATGGGCCCCCCTTGGCCTGACGCACCGGCCATGGGCAATTCCTAAGTCCTACTGGGCCACGGAGGACATCCCAACCCAACGCCTGGTCCTAGTCCCCAAGAAAACAAAAGAAAACCCCGGCAGGAGAAAAAAGGCAGAGAGACCCCCGGCAGAGGGGGAGGGAGTCACTTAGGAGCCGAAGAGCGAGCGGGGCGCGTTAGCACTGGGATGGAGGGGTGAGGGGGGGTGGGGGATGTCGCCGGATTGCCGCCCTGGGCGCCCTCGCTGGGGCCGCGGGGAAGACCTGCGAGCCGCCCCCCGCCGTTCCGCCCACCGCATCGCCCCCCGAGCCGGGCCGGGTCCCTGGGGCGCCTCACCCGCGACGTTCTCGGCCAGGAGCAACAGCACCAAGCCGGCGGCGACAAGCGCCATCCTCGGGGCTGTCAGCCGACCGGTGGCTGCGCGCTCTCGACAGCCGGGCGCGCGCCTGGAGCGGGGAGGGCGGGTGGGGGGCGGGGGGCGGGAGTTCAGTAGCCGGGAGAGAAGGAAGCGGAGACCCAGGGACACGGGGCCCCACGGGGGAGCCGGGGATCAGGTGTGGAAGGAGGTGGGAGGGGTGGGGCAAAGGGGCGGAGAAAGGGGCACAGCTAGTCCTCTTCTGGTAGGGGGGAGGACTGCAATGAAGCCCTCTCCCTTCCGCAAACAGCACCCCAGGTAGGAAGACCCTTGGGCTATGGAAGTTATATATACCCCTATTTCTTAAGCTGGGCAGTGCTGGGGACTACAGGTACAGCCCGGCCTTGCACAGAGAGATCCCTGCTCTCTACTGCGGGTTTGGGGGCCAGGGGGAGAAATAGGAACTTCAATTTCCAAACTTGGCTGCTAGAGAGTGGTGGAGGAGTAGGAAAACGACAGGGGCAGGTCAGGAAAAACCTTTTTTTCTTTCTTAAAAAAATATAAGAATCATTTTACTGGGGCTCATACAGCTCTTAAAATAATTCATTGTCATCCTTTTCAAAACATTTTCTTTCTACATGAGTCCTTGGTATCACCTCCTTATTTCCCCCCTTCCTCCCTCATGACCCCTTGATAACTTACGTAAGTTAATATTATTTTCATAGCTTACACCGTCCACTGTCTCCCTTCACCCGAGTTTCTGTTGTTCCTTCCACTTGTGTGTGTGTGTGTGTGCGCGCGCGCGAGCACTATATGTCAGTCACTGTAATTGATTTCCCTTTCTTCACCTTCTTCCCCACCGTCCCCTTTCCCTCATGGTATTGCTACTCCCATTATTGTCCCTCAGGGTTTTATCTGTCCTGGATTCCATGTATGGAGGGCTCTTATCTGTACCCATGAACATACTCTGGTCTCCCTGGATTCCTAAGGTAGAACTGGGATCATGATCGTGTGGGGGGTGGGGTGGGGGGTGGAGCAGAAACACTAGAGAACTAGAGGAATGCTGTGTGTTTCCACGGTGCTATATTGCATCCCTTCCTTGTGGCCCCTTCTGTGAGGAGATATCCAATTGTCTGCAGATGGGCTTTAGGTCTCCACTCCGCCCCACCTCATTCGCATGGATGATTGTTTTGGGTCTTCGGATGCCTGATACCCGATCCCCGTGGGCACCTCATGATCACACAGGCGAGTGTGCTTCTCAGGAAAGACTTTCAGAGGTGGCACTTAAGCTGAAAACTAAACCAGGAGAAGGACATTTAAGGAAGACCTTAAGGATACATATTCTAGTGCAGAGAACTGAAGTCTGTTACTGCTGGAACCCTGGGCTGAAAAATGGAAGCCAAGATCATGTGTGGCCGTGTAAGCCATGGTAAAATTTTGCTGAAGATCATTCAACAATGGTTGTAGTACATGAACAGGGAGCTGCCAGAAATTCAGGCCAGATTCAGAAGGATAAGGGATATCATTGCTAATGTGAGATGGACTTGGATCAAAGCAGAGAATAATAGATGATCACTTGAGCTTTACTGTCTAGGCAAAGGATTCCACTATGTGGACCACAACAAACTGTGTGTCCTATTGAGAAGAGTGGGGATATCAAAACACTTCACCGTCCTCATGGACACAGACCCCAAAGCAGTCTCCATCTTCGTGGCCTGCTTTGTTTTCCCTTCCCAATAGGACTTATCACAAGTTGACTTTACAAAATCAAACCAACCTTGCCTCTTTATGGTAGCCACCACAACATATGTTCCAAATGGAAAGTAGCCTCAAAGAATGTGTTAGTGTTACTGTGATAGAGGTTTTTGTTGTC
>PVJH01029824.1:0-25516 GCA_004026705.1 Nesogale talazaci | reverse complement strand
TGATACAAGCTCATCTTTAAAAAACAAACAAGCAAAAAAACCCTCTCCTTTCCCCTCCCCCCCTTTTTTTAAATGAATCATTTTATTGGGGGGCCCCTACAACTCCCATCACAATTCCTAACAACATCAGTTGTGTGCAGGCCACTTTTACACACCTATTGCCATCATCACTCTCAAAACATTCTCCCTCCCTCCAGGCCCCAATTGTATTACCCTATATTACCCTTCCTCCCCCCCATCCCCTTGAACCCTTAGTAATTTACAAATTATTTTTTTCATCCTGTACAATGTGTCCCAACACTCACTTCCCTGTTGTCCGTGCCCCAGAGAGGAGGCTACGTGTAGATCCCTGAAGTTGGTTCTCCCTTTCTATTCCTCCATCCCTCCACCCCCCTGGTATTACCACTCCTACTACTAGTCTTGATGGATCATCTATCCTAAATTTCCCATATTTCCAACTTCACTGTTTGTTTGTTTTTCTTAATTTATACTCCAGGGACTATTATCTAGTGGAACTAATTTTGAATGCAGAGCATGAAAACAATGCTAGTCTCTTGAAACAAAGAGGAGATACACCAAGATTGATAAGTTGCTGACACATACTCTGCCAGACAGTACATCTTACAGTTTCACGAAGTGAAATTGCACACTTCCCCACTCAATGCTGATGAAGTAGCTTTGCAGCGTTGGTGCTTTAGGTGACACCCAGTCAGGTCCGGCTCATCATGTCCTATGTATGACGTAAAAGAACACCGCCAAGTCCCTACACCATTTTCACCACTGTTGGGATGTTTGACCCCATTGTGGCAGTCAATGTGCCCATCCATCTTGAGTGTTTCCTTTGTCCAACTCTTGTGTGCATATCAGGTGATTGAAAAATACCATGGCGTGGGTTAGGTAGACCTTACTGCTTAATTATGTGAAAGCTTTGCCCTCGTACACTTTAAAGAGGTTTCTTTGAATAACTTTGTCTCATTGTTTCCAACATTATTCAAAGTTCCAGTTGCTGTTGAAGACTAAGGTGTGCATGCCTAAGAAATGATCTTCACCCCTTGTAGAGCAACAGGTCTTAATAGCCTCTTAATAACCGTGTGATCCCAAGAAATTTACCTAAAGTCTCAGTGCCTTGGTCTCTGTAACCATAAAAGGAGGAAACAACGTCCACTTTATGGGATATCTATTTTTAAATTATGCATGTGAACATAGTGTGTAATTCTAGTTAAGTAAATAATAAATCATAGTGATGAGAGTAAAGCTGTTGATACATACCTATCATGGCACATTAGTGATAAGTTTTCCCAGCCTTTCTGATCTGACCAGGCCAACAAAGGACTACTCATTCCCCTTCCCATTGTCACATACCTCCCTGAATTCTTCAGTGTCTAAATGAAATGTCCCTTTGGGGTTCCCGGTCCTTTGCTTTGACAGTTCATCTTGAGGTGAAGAAGCTGGCAGAGCTCTAAGTCCTCCAGCTCGAGTCTAGCCAGATTCAATCTCACCCTCTTACCTCCTCTCATGGCATGTTTCTCTGCATCCCTCACCCAATGGACTTAAATGACTACATATGGCAAGCCTTCTTCATTTCTGATGTCAGGTGGTGACATAAGAGTTCCTTTTACAAATCATTTATGTAAGTGAAAATGTGAGTTGATTAAAAGAAAAATAAGAAGACCCAGACCTGTGGTCACTGTCTGACCTGCCAGGTGCTTTCAAGAGCACCAACCAGTCATACTGATGGAAGCTATACTCAATCACCATTGTCCTTTGGATTACTTTGGCAGGCATCAAGGCTCAGCCACGGCCCTAGCTCACTACCTAGGAATTTGACTGTGGTTTGTCATACCACATCCATTCTGTTTTTTTTTTTTTTTTCATTCTAAGGTTCACGCCGGACCCGGGCCAGACAAGAGGCAAGGAGGGCCCTGAAGAAGGAGCACTATGGCATTGTTTGTGCTTTGTGGTTATTTACCACCCAGTCCTCGGTCTCCCAAGAATCTTGTGTCTCAGGTTTTCCTTGACGCTGATGCATAATCTGTGAAAGCATCACTCTCTATGGAATTCCAGGGTCACAAGTAGAGCAGACCAGAGCACAATATTAGAATGAGAGTCAGAGTCTTCAATCGGATCACCTCTGTGCATCTGATTTCCTGTCCTCCTCTCTGGGCCCATGAACTTTCCTGAGCTCCAGACAGCATAATGGGAAGAACTACAGATGTCGCTGAATTGCTATGACACTTAGGAAGCTTGCACCAGAGTTAGTGATGTTCTCAACTATATCTCACTCTTTCTCATTAGTTAGCCATAGAAATCTCCAGGATGGTGACTGCATTTCACTTTGTCTTTGTCATCATCATATCTGTTGAATCTCAGCCTTTCAATGAAACTGTAAATTGAACTTTCTAACTTAGGACTTTGGCATTCCTTATGCGCCATGCTGATGATGCTGAAGATGATAGCAATGGAGAGAAAGACAGAATGTCCAAACTAGAAATGGAGACAAAGGTTGTCGACCACTACAAGGTAAAAGCTAAACCCCAGCTACTGGAAGTTCAGAAAGTTCAGAGAGATTTTACAGCCAATATCAATGAAAAATTCACCCATTGCCATCACGTAAATTCCAACCCATGGTGACCTTATAGCGCAGGATAGAGTGGTCCCTGTGCGTTTCTAATTCCACAACTCTTCACAGAAGTAGACAGTCACATCTTTCTCTTCTGGATCTGCTGGTGGCTTTGAAATGATGACCCTGTGTCTCGCAGCCCGATGCATTACCCCACTACACCCACTACCAGGGTCCTTCCAAGGTCTAATGATGTCCCTTGGATTCTTGGATCATTGGATTCAAAGTTCAGGGGAGGAGCTGTGGAAATTGACTGCGAATTCCCTGATCACACTTATATCAGTACAGGAATTCATTCTCGGTTTCCCACAGCAGGATAATAATGATAAAAAGCAACGTTTATTTGGTATTTAGTGTAATGCATCATGCTTGAGCTACTAACCTCAAGATCAGGAGTTTGAAATCACAAACTGCTCTGAGGGAGAGAGGTGGGCCTTTCGGTTCCAGTACAGAGTGAGTCTTGGAAACCCACAAAGGCAGTTCTATTCATTCCTCAAACTTAAGAACGCACTGCCATCAAGTAGATTCTTACTCACAGCAACCACACAGGACAAGGGAGAACTGTCCCTGTGGGTTTCCAAGACTGTAACTCTTTTCTTATGGGTGTAAAAGCCTCGTCTTTCTTCCATGGCGAGACTGGTTGTTTTCAACCACTGACCCAACAGCCCAAGCTGTTACTACTCCACCACCAGGGCTCCTATTCTGTCTGCTAGGGACACCAGGAGTCAGAATCAACTAGATGGCAAAGAATCCACTAACTCAGTGATTCTCACCTTCCTATTGCCATGATCCTTTCATATAGTTTCTCATGCTGCTACATTCCTCAACCATAAAATTGTTTTCATTGCAACTTTTAACTGCCATTTTGTTACCATAATGAATCAGGAGACCCCTGTGAAGGGTAATTTGGCCTCTAAAGGGCTCATGACCCACAGGTTGAGAACTGATGCACAGTTTATGCACTTTATGTTTACTATTTAAGTCGTGGAACAGCTCTATGATGTAGTGCATACTATAATTGCCATCCTGCTGTACAGAGAGGAAAGCAAAAATGAAGCAATGATAAAAGATTTTCTCAAAACCCCACAGCTCAGAGTTGGCAGAACTAAAATTTGAACCTAGGACTACGTGTCTGTGCCCAGTTGTTCTTGGAGCAAAGATGATAAAGTAGCAGGATCCTAGAAAGGAGATGAATAATCTTGAAAAATGTGGCACTACAAACTTGACCTTGGCTGTATTCTTCATCCTTTACTAATTTACTAATTAATTAAAAACAATTTTAAAATAAATGTTAAGTGAAAGCCAAAAATCAATGGAGCAGAAAACTGAGGGAAAAAAAGTTGAACATATATATGTTTAAGGCCTACTGGTAGATGGACCCAATCAAGATGTTGCCTCAAGGACAAAGGTAAAGGTTAGCATTATCTAAGCATATGAAAAGACTTAGATTCTGTGGTTGGCGACAGTCCAGTCCCACATTCAGTTATTGCCTCTTAAAGTTGCACAGGACAGAGGTTAGATCCAGTATGACTGAGTAGCCAGAGCCTCTGTGAAACCCTGAGCCAAGGGACTTGGAAAAAAGTGGACAAGTCTGTGGGTCCAGTGGGCAGCTGTGTAACTGCAGGGTACATGAAAGGAACAACAGACAAGGCAGATGAGGGCTCACCTCTTCCATGGTGCCCAGAGCCAGAGTGATGGAGGAGTGGATTCTCTCAGGAGCTTATAGAACCTTGGACTTGCAAGCCACTGTAAGCATATATGTTATAGGAAGGGTTTGTAGAGGGCAATGGGCTAGTGGAAAGCACTCGATAGGGAGGGAGGGCCCTGGAGGCCTACAGAGGGCAGGAAGGTACATAGGTCACAAGATGGGCAGGTTTAGAATAAAGATGAAGGTCCAACCTTTGCTATTTCTGAGCTGGCTTGACCTGAAGTGCCCCTGAGCTCTTCTCCAGGAGAACAATCGATGGTCCCAATCAGAAGGGAGGGGGCCCTACTTAGAGTTCATGCTCTGATGCTCCCATGGCAGACAACCTTCAGGCAGATAGCCTTCAAGCACTAAACTGTCAAGAGTATATATGTAAGCAACCATGAGAGGCTTGCAAGCAGCACCCTCACATTGGCATTATTTTGGAGGGACGTTGTGGGGAATAACTTTTATTTAGAAGAATGTGACTAGCATGCATTTCCAATCCCCCAATGTAAAGGCCTCTCTCCAAGGCCCAGCCCCCCATACTCTTTAACATATGAATGTACAGAATTTGCTTGCAGAGGCTCCCTTCTCACTTCTCTGTTTCCCATACACCTTACTTTACTCATCAACTGCATTTGGAACAAGACTAGCACAACAAACCTGTAGGCACTAAAAGAAAATAGGTGATGAAGATTAGAGAACAAAATAGAGGAATCAGCCTGATACCTAAACCAGACAAAGACATCACCAGAATTGAATATTATCGAGCAATATTCTTTTGGGTTTTAGTTGAGTCAGTTTATTGAGAGCTAGTACAACTCTTCTTATCACAATCCACACACACACCCATTGTGTCAAGCACCTTTTACATTTGTTTCCTTCATCATACTCAAAACATTTGCTTTCTGCTTGGGCCCCTGATATCCCCTCCTCATTTCCCCCCTCCCATCCCATGTATCCTTGATCATTTATAAATTATTTTATCATATCTTACCCTGTCTGATGTCTCCCTTCACCCACTTCTCTGCCATCCATTCCCCAGGGAGGTTATATGTAGATCTTTATTATCTGTTTCCTCTTTCAACCTCACCTTATATTCTTGATGGTGTAGGACCCCTCATGGTATGCTGTTTACAAGTTGGGTTACTAGCAGTTCAAAACTACCAGGTACTCCTTGGGAGAAAGATAGTGCTTTCCACTCTCTCTATGAGTGACAGTCTTGAACCCAAAGGGATAATTCTCTTCTTTCCTACGTGGTTGCTTTCAGTCAGCGTCAACATGAAGGCCTTGATTTGGTTTGGAGATCCCTGATGAAAACAAACACCAAGATGTCAGCAAAATTTCTTGAAAAGAATTCAAGAAAGTTTCAAACAAATAATAATAATAATGCATTACTATCAAATGCAACTCATACTAGGTATGCAAGGATGGTTTAATATTAGAAAAATCAATGCAAATCACCACATAAACAACATAAAGATTTTTGTCAATTGTTGCAGAAAAAGCTGTTGATAAAATTGAACATTATTGCTAAAAACAGTAGAATAGGAATAGAAGGACATTCCTTAACACAATAAAATCCATATATGTGAAACCAACAGCTAGCCTCTCACTTAATGCAGAGAAATTGAAAGCATTCCTTCTTCAAATGGGAACCAGCTAGACTTGCCTTTTAGTACCACTCATATTTAATATAGTCCTGGGAGCCTTAGCCAGAATTTTAAGACATCAAAAGGATATTAGAGGCATTCACACTGGCACAAAAGAAAAAAACTGTCTTTATTTGCAGGTCATATAATCTTATATATAGAAAACTCCAAAGGTTTAATTTTTTTAAATGCAAGAACTAATTGAAAAGTTCAGTAACAGCAGGATATAGCATCAATGTACAGGATCCATGCATATTTTAGAAGATGACATTGAAAAGAATATTAAAAGAACAATACAATTTACAATACCCCAAGATGAAATATCTAGGAATAAATTTTACCAGAGAAAAAAGATAGTTATACAAAGAAAACTATAAAACACCCCTGAAAAGAGCCAAAAGAGATTTTCACAAATGGAACAATCTACCTTATTACTAGATACATAGAGTAAATGTAGTGAAAAATGTTTATGTTACTAAAACACTTTATAAATTCAATACAATTCTGATCTTAATGCCAGCACAATTCTTCAAGGAAATAGAAAAACTTATCACCAACTTTATATAGAAACGAAAGAGACCCAGGATAAAGAAAACATGATTAAAAAGCAAAAGCCTTACTCACAAATTTTAAACCCAGATTTTAAACTTACGATATAGCCGTGATAATCCACACAGCTTGGTATGATAGACCTGAAGATTAATGGACTAGAATTGGGAACCCAGAAATGCAACCAAGTATCTAAAGACATGTGATCTTTCATAAAGAACTAGCACACATTAAGTGGGGGAGAGATTGCATTTTCAATAAAGGTGCTGTAAAAAATTGGATCTCTACTTGAAAAAGGATAAAATAGGACCCATATCTTACACCATGCACTAAAACAAACTCAAGATGGATTAAAGACCTAGATAGAAACCCAGTGGTGGGATTCAGCTTATTTGCACTGCTTTAACAAAATGAACACCTACTTTTTGTTCAGTTTGCTGAACAGATTGTTAAAATGGAACTTACCTTGGGTGTTTTCTCTAGGCTAGAGAAGTAAGCAATGCTATCCAATGTGGAAATCATAAATTTCCACAGCCATCCAATGTGGAAGTCATAGACTTGCTTTCTTAATTAACTCTTTTGTAGCATTCACCTAACCAACAGTTAGTCTAAGCACCCATAGGAATGTTAATTCTATCCAAAGATATAAAAATATGGACAGAACCTTGCTTGTAATATTAATTTATTAATTTAATGAAACTATACTTTTCGTTTTCTTGCATTTATTACTTGACAGACAAACATATAACATAAAGAGAAAGGGCACTGACCCGTGAGTGACTTGCTGTCATTCGTTTCAACTTAATGTTAAGCCCCAAAGTCCCATAGCATATTATGAATGAAATAAGCAATTACTAGAAATATTTAAAGAGCTAAACATATTATCAGAACAATTGCTGTGAGTTGATCATAAGTGGAAAGAGTTTTATTTTTTCAAAGATAAACATCACAGATTAAGAGTGAGACATCACCGACTTGCCTTAAGTCTATTAAACACAATGGCTATTGCTAATTGGCCTCCATATCAAGGAATGGAATCCTACTCCTACAGTGAAAAGATGTTATGGATAAATCACAAAGCTGATGTTTGGATAGACGAGAAGAATATTCCAACTGAAGTTGCCAATCAAGAAACAATATGGGATAAAAGTTTAACAGGGTTTTTTTTCCAGGTGTTATTTAGTAATTTTTTTCATTAATAACTTAAAGCTCATCTAGTTTTGTGTACTTCCTTTATTCTTATTTAGGTATTAATTATATTAAATGATAAACTACCTCTCAGTGCCTTTTTTATACTTAACATGATCATTAGGGCAGCAAACCAGGGGGTAAATTACTTGAATCTCACCACTGTATAAAAGCTAGAACCATAGGTGATCACCAATGAAAATATAAGGACAAACTTAAGGGCCTTAAATCATAAATATACTAAAGAACATAATGAAAAGTATTTACACAATAGAAGACAAAGTAAACCTGGACATTTGAAATACATGCCATCAATGCACATCAGAAGCCTTCCTTGAAAGAGTAAAAGGAGAACCCACAGAATGAGAGAAAATACTTAGCAATGATATAGCACACGAAAGGCTAATTTCAAAAATATATAGAAAGCTATAACATCTTAATAGCACAAATAAAAATAACCCAATCAAAATATAGACACAGATATCAATGGACAATTTACTGAAGAGAAATGTTTACATTCATTAGCCACAAGAGACATACAAATTAAAATAATGGGATACCACAATGACACAAATTAAAATAAAATGGAAAATAATTAATGCTGGAGAGAATGTGAGATTAAAACAGTCATGCATTGCTGGTGGGATTATAGAATTGTACAGCCACTATCGATATTATTGTGCTTTCTTTACAAATGTGAATACAAACACTTATGAGCCTGTAATTTCCTTGAATGGTATATATCTTAGAGCAGTGGTTCTTAGTCTTCTGTATGCCATGACCCCTTTAATACAGTCCCTCATGTTGTGGTGACCCCCCCCAACCATAAAATTATTTTCATTGCCACTTCATAACTGTCAGTTTGCTACCGTTATGAATCGGGTGATCCCTGTGAAAGGGTTCTTCGATCCCCAAAGTGGTCATGACCCACAGATTGAAAACTGCTGTCTTAGAGAAATAAAGAATAAAACATAAACAGACATATAAACATATAGGCTTATTGCAGCAATTTTTGTAATAGCAAAAAGATGAAAACAATAAAAAACTCCAATTATAGAGGAATGTTTAAACAGACTCTGGTGCATTCATACAATGGAATATTATGCATCTTTAAAAAACAAGGATGGGTCTATAAAGCACCTTAAGACATAGATGATAGGGCTGAGCCCCGGTGGCCTAACGGTTGTGCGTGGGACTGCGGCCCACAGGGATGGAGGTTCAATTGCAGCTCACAGGAGCAAAGGCTGGGCCTCCTACTCTCACCACCAGAGGGCCTAAAAAAATTTTTTTTTAAAAACGACATAGATGATATTAGAGAAACTTATGAATGAAGTTAATAGATTTCATAAAAATAGATGTCATTGCATGATTATTATAATGGAAAAAATGATTTTCACACTAAGGGTAAGACTTTAAAGATTACAAGGAGACCAGGGCCAGAGAGAGGAAACAGGGAGAGGAAAGGGAAATTAGGAGAACAGGAAAAGAGGGCCGGCAGGGGGGCACGGAGAATGAAAAAGACTCACATAAGTGGTTGTGGGTAAATGAGATCCTGTCATTCATTTCATGAGCTGGGCTATATGAGTACACAGAATCCATTTTGTTCATAGTCATTATATTTCACTAAAAGAAAAGATGTAACTAAATTAAAATTAAAGAGAGAGAGTGATCACAGCCTTAAAAATGTCCCAGAATCCTTAACAGTCAGATCGAAATACTGGTCTGAGGGACGATAAAAGGAGAAAAAATTGAACTAAAACACACTTGGATCCTTTTGTGACATTGAAGCTGATTACAAACAAGCAAACAAGCAAACCGTTTGTACAAATGGAGACATCGATAATTCTCAGTGGATTGGCAAATAGATTACCCTGGATGTATTCCCCAATTTAAAAATACTTCATTTAATTCTTGAAAAAACCTTCTTGGAATATGTGAAAAATATTTTTGTTTGAGCCCGAATCATTCTACCTACCACATTACTTAAGATTTGCATTAGTTCTACATTTTCTCCCTTTATAAAATGTTTACTGTGCCTTCATGCCAGGGAAATTGTCTAATGAAAACCTATGCACCAAAACTTAAATATTCATGTGAAGCATTCTATTTTCTTTCATGGAAAACCAAACACAAAAGGCCAAAATTCTTTAGCATATTTCTACCTAATGTAGGGGGTATTAATGAGATACAGAAAATAAAATTATAATTATCTACAATAGACTTCAAAGAGAGATGGTGAGTTTGGGCAGAAACTTTTCATCAGGTTTCCTATGGCTCCTTCCATACTTTTAGAATAAATGTAGATTCTTTTGAGTAAAAGTTTCAGAAGATCAGTGGTTTCTGAGCTTCTGGAATGCCTTAATACAAGATACATGGTTTTACCCAGAATCTCCATCCGGTTCTTTCCCCTCCCCATTCACTGAGTGTTATTGCAGGCTGGGTATTGTGTACACCACAACACTGAGGGTGTTTTGATCATAGGCCAGAACTATGAAAGGCTCTGCTTTGATACTTGCTTGCTACTCTCCAGTGCTTGCCTCATAGTAAACCCACCAAAATATCTTCTGAGTGAGTGAATGGAGTAAAATGAGTCAGGTCACTGAAAAATCCTGTTGTTCACATAAGCCAGGAATTCATGAGAAGTTGACTAGCAGTTGGCAGAGATATTTGGAGACCTGGCAAGGTTATCTGGTTCTCTCTCACCCGTGGAGAACAGAAGCCTATAGAAATGGTTCATGTGCTCAGATCATACTAACACAGAGAGAGGGAAGATTCCTGTCCTTTGTGTGATATTCACAGAAAGAAATGATCACTGGAAATATGGCCTTTCCAAGTTGATCTTCAAAATAATATGAATTGCTATTTAATTAAGAAAAGCAATTTTTTTTATGGGCATCACTGCCCTTGGTGGTCATGGGCGCTCCTGAGAGCTGCCATTGGATTTGAACTGCCAAGCCCACAGATTGCAGTTCTGCACTTAACCACTTATGCCACCGGGGCTCATCCTAAGTAAAGCAATTTTATAGGGCAGGATACTGCCTATATCTCCTGGCTGGTGATAATAAGCTCATTATTTTATCATTGAATAGTCCATTCTTCAGTTTGAATCAGAAATTTTGGTTTAGTGTGGACAAAGGTAAGAAAGAATATGCTATAAATGAGGTCCCAGTTTTACCTTCTAGAACAGCAGTTCTCAGCCTGTGGGTCACGAACCCTTTGGGGGTCGAACTACCCTTTCACATGGGTGACCTCAGGCCATGGAAAACACATAATTCCTATGGTCTTAGGAACCGAGACACCGCTCCTATATCCATCTCCAGATGGGTGCGCACACATGCAGATACACTCACCTACACCCACCTGATGTGAAGACTGTTACCCGTGCTACACCATGCTTCAAGACAAAATGTCATTTATTTGTCGTTAGAAATAAATGTTTCACAATATATGGTTATGTATTGTTTTTGTGATTAATAACTATGCTTTAATTATGTTCAATTGTAACAATGAAAATACACCCTGTATACTAGATATTTACATGATGAATCATAACAGTAGCAAAATGACAGTGACAAAGTAGCAATGAAAATAATTTTATGGTTGGGGGTCACTATAACATGAGGAACTGTATGAAAGGGTCGTGGCATGAGGAAGGTTGAGAATCGCTGCTCTAGGAGATATTTGACACTCACTGGGTTGAACCAATATCTTACGTTTTTGTGATTTCACAATACATGGAACATATAATCACTCCCTACGGATATCATTATCTGACATTTTGCATTTATAACAATAATAGAAATACATATTTGTGCAACAGTGACGTTTTTCTCATCACAAGGAATGCTGAGGTATGAGGAAAGAGTATGATTTGTTATGACTGGCTTATGTTATGATGTTATGATGATGTCATGGCTGGGCCATGATTCTCAGTTATGCAATGGTGAAATTTGGCAGTTATGTGATGATGAAATTTGGCCATTGTGTAACAATGTAGTCATTTTCCATTTTCTTTAGCACCTAATTTTGCACATTGGTCTAATCTTTGGAACCTAACAATGCTGATAAATGAGGAATAAAGGCATCTGTGTTATGAATCTAAATTTCATGAATTGTTATCAAGTTCTTGCATTATATTGTAGTTTACAGAATGCAAAGACAGCATTTTCCCAGTGTTCTTAGTGAAGAATTTGGCTTCTGAGATACTCCTGTCAAAAGGGTTCTAAGATCAAATACGTTTTATGATTCAAATGAATCATAATAGAACCATCATCAAATTAAAAACTATTTCTGCTCTCGTCGTTAGCTGGCATTGAGCCAGTTCCTGCTCATAGTGACCCTGTGTGCAAGAGAACAAAACACTGCCCAGACCCCACAGTTGTTCTTATGTTTGATTCCATTCTTGTAGGCACTGGGTCATTCCACCTTGCCAAAGGCCTTACTCCTCTTTTTGCTACTCTTCTACCAAGCGTGAGCTCTTTCTCCAGGGCCTGGTCCCTCCTGACAATATGTCCAAAGAACATGAGACAGGTCTCTCGATCCATGGCTGTAAGGAGTAGTCTGGCTGTACTTCCAAGACAGATGTGTTGTCTTTCCTCTTTTGGCTGTCCATGGCACTTTCAGTGTTCATCACCAGCACCATAGTTCAAATGCATCAATTCTTCTTTCGTCTTCCTTCGTCAATGTCTGCCTTTCACATGCATACCAGGCCATGGAAAACACCACCTTAGTTCTCAAAGTAAACTCCTTGCTTTTCAACATTTTAATTAATTTAATTCAATTTCACTACTTAATTGATCTGTTTTCAACACTTTGAAGAGGCCTTGTGCAGCAGAGTTACCCAGCGCAATGCCTCATTGAATCTCTTCATTGCTGTTTCCATGAATATGGACGGGAGAGCCAAGAAAGATGATATCTTTGACAGCTTCAATCTTTGCTTTGTTGGGCATTATGGTACCTATTAGTCCAGTCGTGAGGATTTTGGCTTTCTTCATATCGAGTCTACAAGGAAGGCTGCAATCCTTACTCTTCATTAGCAAGTGTTGCAAGTCCTCCCTTTCAGCCAGCCACGTGGGGCCATCTGCATGTTGAAGGTTGTTAATACGTCTTCCTCCAATCCTAACACCTCAGTCTTTGCTCGTAGAGATTAGTGTGAAATGCACCTAAAAGTCTTTATTTCTTAAGAACACATTCTAGACGGACATCATCTTTTAAAATACTACTGGTTAATACTGAATATACGCATTTGAGCCCATGAGCTGCTTAAATATGTACAATTTTAATTTTCATAATTTGAATGCAAAACAACTTTCATGGAATCCTTTTGATCAGAATGAGTGAATTCTATGCTTTCTTAAATAGAATATACTAAAGATGGTAGATTTTCTCTCCTGCTTCTGGGCTATCAGTATGCGTGTTGTGAATGCTACCACACAGTGAGGCCTTACGGACAAGGATGTGTGCAACTGCTTGTCCTGGACGCCTTAGTTCTTGGAGTTCTTGTGTGAGTTTTACGGACAGGCTTCATCCTGTCCGCCTCTGAAGTGATCACGTGTCATCTTCATTTCAGCCTCCCGCTGATCTCTATCAGTTTCTTTCTTGCATGGGGTAGCGAGGCTGACACAGCCTTGAGAGCTGTGTATAAAGTGAGCGATGTGAGGCATACCTTTGTTAATACATGCAGGCATGAGGTAAATTCTTGATAAGTATATGCAGGGGACACTCATTTTATTCTTCTTTCATTTTTACTGATTCCCCAATTCTGAATGATTTTTGTTTTCAATGTGCAGTATTTCTATTTCTCAACACAATCTTATTCTCAATGATCATATCTGTCAGTTGCCTGAGTTCCAGCTAGCCTGTCACCAAAGCACGTTCTCTCACTTAGAAGCAGCATACCATTGTGACTACAATCAAATTAAATACAAGTGCAAGGATGATTAGGTTTTGTGATGGCAAACACACTTTATGAATGTCACAACACGTGGTCATCTCCACCACATCAACATGGAGGTGTGGAAAATGATACTTAAAATGTCACAATGGAACCCAGGCATTTCCACGTAAGGCCACTAGTTCATCAGTGCTTCTGCACACGCACTGATTTTCATACCGAGTTACCTGATCCCACGATTCAGGTACTGGGTCACATTTCTACTGAGATAAGTCATATGAAAATCTTTGAGAGAATGTTTCCTTTTCCCAGAAACCTACTTCCGTTGAGGTGTTCTCACTGATTGTCCATAGATGATACAAAGAATAAAATAGGATTCTTTACCTGTAAGATTTTATGTATTGAACTAGTACAGAAAGCATCTGGTCGACCGCAGTACAAATAGCAACAAAACAAAGGTTCAGGTATCCCCAGGTATTGCGTGGCTCACAGTTAAAGCACTGTTCTCATGACCATCTTTTTCTGGAGCTCTTCTTCTCTTTCATCGGGGGCTGTTCATGTTGGATAAGACCCATCCTTTTCCAAAAGGGACTAATGCTAACTTGATTGATGACATCATGAAAAACTTCATGTCCAAACAAAGTCACTTTCACAGATACTAATTTTTTTCTCCTCTAGAAACCAAGGCAGCTAGGTGAACTGCTTAAAAGTCTATTCCAGCTCTGTGATTGATTGTCTCACCTCAGCCCTGTGGATTATAATAACACTGTTTTAAATAGTGAAATCACCAACAAAAGTGAAAGGGAAAATATGGCACTACCTAGACTCTGAAAAAGGACATCTGTTTATATAATATGAGGGCTGATACATGAAGACAGAGGGTCACTTTGTTTAATTTCAGCTGGGAACATGTAAGCCAGGTTCCTGATTGTTTTGCCATTACAAGCAGGTCAACAACTAACTATAAACATACCTTGAGGATTAAATTAGTGATTGCAAATATGTTTTAGCAAATAGAGGAGTTTACAAAAACAGAATCTATAAATAATTAGGATTGACTATAAGAGAAAAGCCATATTTTCTTCATGATGTATAACTGATTATCAGAGTTTGGGATGGCTAAACCTGATACATTATGGTATAAAACATGGCAACAAGGAGCAATGGGGAACATTAATGAATGAGTCAAATTGGTTGAAGGACCCACTCTCGAGGGATGAAGGTAGACAAAGGTATAAGGCCAGCATTAGAGAGGAACATCACGGGTCCAGCATTGTGGGAGTTTTTCTGAAGTGATCAGTGCTGGGGCAGCGGGATCATCCAGATTGAGGGGGTCCAAGTTGTGACCCCTAGTTATGAGTGAGACTGGGGAGCAGAAAAAGGATGGAGGAAATGAACTGGGTGATGGTTTTGTGGAAATGGTCCGGACAAGGTCTCAGTGTCACACCAGATAAAAGGGTTGGACAACTCTAATAACACCCTTTCAATTGAGCTAAACTGAAATGAAGGCAAGAAACAAAAGCTCAATCCTAAGGGAAGCCTCATCTAGATCGGCGCATACTGAAAGTTACAATACGGGGCTATGCAAGTACCTTGGAATGAAAGAGTTGGGACCTGGTTATAATTTCATGAAAATCATAAAATGAAAGTATGATGTCATTCTAAGTCCCACCTGACTGTCATAAAGTGCTGAAGGATGATAGGAAAGGTTAGCTGATAAACTGACAGAGTTCTTGCTTCTAAGGCACTGGGGTGGAATTATGGTGCAGGAAGAGCAAATTTTCTGGGGAAATCGGTGGGAGGAGGTGGCATCATCTATTTTGTCATTTACAATGAGATTGATATGTACTATTCACCTGTTCTGTTCACTTTCTGTGAGTCAAGTCGTTCTTGTTCATTCCTGACTACTTTCCTGTCACATAACATAATTGAAAAAAATGCCATGAAATATTGGCAATAAAAATAGTCAAAGAAAGAAAATGTCATGCATTGAAAAATATAAGTTGTTGCTTTTCACTGCCATGAGTCAGTCAGTTCTGACTCATCATGTGCAACATTATGTACAACAAAACCACCCCCTGCCTGGACCTGCGGCAACTTCATGATGGTTTCTGTCTTTGAGCCCGTCATCCATGTGTCAGTACAAAGATAGAGTCTTCCACTTTTTCATTGATCCTTGATGTCCTTCTCCAGGGTCTGATTCTCCTGATAACATGCTCAAAACATATGAGATGAAGTCTCGCCATCCTTATTTCTAAGGAGAATTCTGGCTATAGTTTCTCCAAGACATATGTGTTTGTACATACAATATTCTTCACCGAAAGCACAATTCTAAGGCAGCAATTCTAAGCTACTTTATTTATTTATTGTTCAGCTTCTACATGTATGTCAAGTGGTTGAAAATACTATAGCTTTGATTAGACATCCCTCTTTCTCAAGGCAACAGCTTTATGTTTTAACACATTTTTTATGAGCTCTTTTGTAGTGGAGTTCCCCAATACCATGTCATTTGTTTTCCGACTATTGTGTCTATGGGCCTTGACTGTGGATACAAATAACATGAAATCCTTAACAACTTCAATATGTAAGCATTATGAAGGCAGTGTCAATATACGTTCAAATGTGCATGATGGATAAAATCTTTATATGCCCAAATATAAAAATCACTACTATTAAGTCAATGATGCCTCAAATTAACCCTCTAGCACAGTGTAGACTTGTCCTCATGGGTTTCTGAGACTGTACCTTTGTGCAGAAGTAGAAGCCTCATCTTCCTCTCACAGAGTGTTTAGTGGTTTTGACCTACTGACCTTGCTGGGAGGAGCCCAACATGTAGATTGTTATACCACTTGGGCTTTACATATAACCTCAGCATCACCTAAACATTGTATCCTTTTTTCTCAGTTTTTTAAAACAAGGATGATATTTTTTCCCTTACCTTTGTCTTCCTGAACAATCTTATAGACAGTTTATCAATGAACAGCAAAGTTGGGTCACCAAAAAGGTGGGTGTATAGGATGAATGGAAATATTGCTTAATGGAAATATTTCTCAAACTCATTTTGATTTTATTTTTGTTTTCCAATGCCTTTCCCCCACTTTTGTGGAATAGGTTGTGTCCTTTTGACTTTTTCCCTCCTATGGAATGGGTTAGGTCTTGGACAAAGGCCTTGAAGTATAGTTCTGTATGATTTCACAGAACTTCTGGTGATGACTAACTGAATTCTCCCACAGTGGGGCCATTGAAATTGTAAACTAGCAGCAAAGCAGAGAAGTCCATTTTAAGGATGTGTTAGGGGAGCTGCCAAGAGCTCCTCTTATTGTTAACGGCACATCCTGCTCACAGCTTCAGCCTCTGGAAATGCTTTGATTGAATGGCAAGTTAGGGCTTCAAATACCCAACTGGGCTTTGTTGGCAGCTTCTAGGCCATGTACACAGAGAGCTCATTCTTCCATGAAGGACCAGACGGCTGGCTAATGGGCCAAACCAGTTTAGACTGATGTTGTTCATGGGAGGGAGAAGAAAACAAGCATGCGTGGATCAACATGACCTATAAAGACACCCTTTATCCATCTCCCACTCTGTCTGCTCTTCCCCACGTGTATGCCACCTTCAGGATATCTCTTGTTTAATGGCCTTTGAGCTGCAATTCTTCCATTTCTAAATACCTCTGACACGCCTCAAAAATAAATTCCTGAATACACAACAGAGACTGTTACCAGGTACCGTCTCCAGTGTCCCTTAGGGGAAACGCTTTGTGGAAAAAATAATGTCATCACATGCCCCCTCCACACACCCACATTTCTCTTTGATCATGTAGTGTTTACCTGTGGCTTACTGGTACCAGGGCAAAAGCAGTGTGAGAGTTCCACTTTGAAAGAGAGTTGGTTCTCTCGTAAGCATTCTTTGAAGTGGCTCCATTATGCATTGTTCACTGCCCCTTCCAGCCTACCCCCATGCCTTTCTAAGGCCCCAGCTCTGCCATACTCATTCAAAAGGAGCTCTGGAGTTTCTTGCTGTTTTGGCCACTGTTTCATATTTTTTAAAATGCGAAAAACGAGGTACCTCTGGAGTCCATTTTGTCCACTTAAAAATTATTTTAACAATATACGTTCAGAGCAATTTTACATTCTCTCTATCCCATTGCTATCTTCCAAAACACAATTATATGTCAATTGAATGACTCAGAACTTCTTCTGCCCAAGTAATAAATCATAAGTGTAATGGGTAAAAAGAATTTGTCATTGTTCAGTGTGTATACAGAGTTATGTGGCATATAACCTCAAATTTCTTTCAGATCATATATAAATACATAATAAAATAATAATACTCATTAGTCAACACCAAATATAAGTTCCAGATGTTTGAACATCAAAGTATGTAGAGGCCTATAGGAACCGCCTGGAGACAGGAACCACCTTGAGAAAACAGGCTACAAAAGCCTCCCAAATTCTCTGAAACAAAAGCTATTCTTGTTTATACATAAATTATGAATGACTCTGTAAGGGCTGACTCACTGGCCAGTGCATGTGCCTACAAATCCGGTTTCACAAGAGAATGGAAGCTGACTGGACTAACAAGAATTCTACAACAAATCATTTTCCCCAGCTTGCCTCTAAAGCAAGTCAATTTGTCTGGGTTTTCAGCCACAGCTCTTGTCAAGGCACAACGGGGCTTGTTGTTCCCATTGGGAGCCCAGCCAGTGCTCGGAGGTCACTGAGATCCCCTAGAAGGGTTGCCTGCTCCAGGAGGAATAACTCTTGTCTCCAAGGAGACTTTGAACCTTGGTGTTCTCAGGGTAATCCACTGCAACAGGGACTTCACAGCCCCCTCACGTGGTGCGAAGGCAGTGGCAGCAGGCCCTGTCTGTATCCCCTCACCCCACCCACTGTGATTCCTCTGATCTTCCTCTGCATGCCAGCATTGTATCCATGGGAAGGTAGAGGAGAAACTTCAGGGAGGATAAAGACTTTGGCTTCTAATCTTGACAGTGCCATGGATTTGCTGCTTGACTCTAGATAAGTGAGCTGTTTTCCCACTTACAGTCTCTTATCTGTACAACAAGGTGGCATCCAGAATTACCTTTCAGGTTCTGTGCAGCTCAGATGCACCATAGCATGTGTTTCCTCTCTGCAAGAGGAAGTAAGTAGACGCATTCCTTAGTTCATAAAGGTGGTATATTAGGTCTTAGTGACCCAAGTGGTTCATGAGTGGCTTATTAGTCGTGACTCAATATCTTCTAAGACTTCAAACTCTTTTCTCTTGCATAGAGATTGGGTAGGGGTTGGGTGTCAGGAAGGGGGAGATTGGTGGTGGAGTAGGATGGCTATTTTTCTAAGGGTTTCCACTTGAATAAGAAAACCTCAAACAATTTGTTGGCAAAATTAAAAAAAAATTCTGACTGTTCTCTTCTGTTTCAGTCCTTCCTCTTACAGTAATTTCATACAGGACAGAGGGGAAAAATGAAAGTGCTTATTAAATCCAGTGATTCAGATCTTCCCATGACTGATAGTGTATGAATGTCAAGAATTTTGAGTCTGAGTTAACTCTAATTTTTCTACTCATCATGATTTTTGTTGAATTTTCCAACCATGGAGAAATGCCCAAGAAGAAAGTATTTGCTATTTGAAATATTGAATTAAGGAGTTGAGTACTTGAGTCCAAGTTCTATGAAATCCATAAAAAGGGAGCTCTTCCTAATGTAAGTGTTCTCACGTGGGGCTAGCCACCCATCTTCCTTTTCTCAGAGAAAATTTGTTTTCATTGGCACATGTGGCTTCCACTCGAAGAATTCCAAGTTTCCTCAGGTAGCAATGTTTAATAAATATAAGGTGGCAACAGTGTTCACTTATCCTTTTTCATTAGTAAACAAGTGATTGCAAACTTCTGCAGTCAACATGGAATGGAATCAACATGGCATGGAGATAACAAGCCTTGATGCTTCCAGTGTTGCACAATTAACAATAAATCCATTATTTTCTGATGTATTTGCTCAAACAAAAACCACATGTGACTGGGGATTTAAAAGCTGGAGAGGCATTGGCAAATGTTTTCCAAATATAATACACTATCCTGACAGCTAAGGCATCAGATATGTTTACTTCAGCAAATGTTTTCAATTTAGAGGGAGAAAAAAACGGTCTAATAACAACCGTGTGCATTTGAACTTGTGTCTGATGCTTTACTGTTTACAAAGAAAGTGCCTTCAATACAGGCAGTCACTCAGTGGATCCTTGAAGTGACCCGGAGGGATGATGGGACACGCTTCTTCCTACAGACCAATAGTTCCCCAACTTCCCACACTATTTCTTCCAGGAGCTTCTTCTCGAGTCCTGGAATGCCCTCTCTCCCCCTCCTCTGTCCCATTTTCATCTTGCTAATTCCCAATCAACTTTAAAAATCAACATAACTCTTGCCTCCTTGTAAATTCTCTGAAAGCTTCCAGTTTAGTGGAGGAGCCCCTTTTCTGCGCTTCTTCCATGCCCTACTTAGCATAACAGTGATTCACTGCTAGCCTCTGTTTTTCTATCTCGTTCATTCGACTGATTACACAGCTAGGAAGGGGCAAAAAATAGAACTTCAATCCAAGATGCTAACCTCATACAACTTTAAGATGCTAACCTCCAAGTCTATTGATGTTTCCTCCATATCATGTGTTCTTTGTTTCTCTGGTAATTTTCCTGAAATATATTAAGTTGCCATATATATAATAGATTCTTTTTTGTGTGTGTATGGCATCACTGCCCTGGTGGGAGTAGGAAACCCAGCCTTGCTCCTGGAGAGCTGCTGGATTTGAACCGTCAACCCTGTGTGCCGCAGTCCCGTACACAAACACTATGTCACCAGGGCTCAGCCTATATAATAGGATCTTGAAGATGATCCTTTACCACATATAAGAAGCAATTGGGAGGAAGAAATGGTCATTTATTTTCTTCCTTTTATGGGGGGGGAGGGGCATCACTGCCCTCAGGTGGTGGGAGTAGGAGGCCCAGTCTTTGCTCCATGGAGCTGGAATTGAACCTCCAACCCAGTGGGCCGCAGTCCCACACATAACCAATATGCCACCGGGACTCAGCCCTATTTTCTTCCTTTTTAATTAATTAATTAATTAGATTCACTCTATGAGCTAGAACTGGGCATGATGATGCAGTGGAGTAGCCTTGGGCTGCTAATGGCAAGGTGGGTCACTCAAATCTACCAAATGTTCCATCGGACAAAGAGGAGTCTTTCTGATCCTCTGAAGAGGGAGGTATAATCTCAGAAAACCCAAGCAGAAGATCTGTGACTTGGAATTGACTAAAGAGCTGTGGGTTTGGGTTTTACATTGGCAAAAAATATTGATTGCATTTTGATCTGCCAAGAAAATGAGCAAATCAGTCTTAGAAAAATATCACCAGAGTTTTCCCTAGAGATGAGCATGATGATCTTGCTACCTGCTCACTTTGGACCCATCGTCAGAAGGCCCAATCTCAACTTTTGGTAGAGGATCAATAAAAACAGGGGAAACTCCAAGGAGATGGATTGACCTACAAGCCACAACGATGAACTCAAGCATACCCACCAAAGAGTGAAGAGTGGGCAACATATTGTTCACTTCATGTAAGGTGTCCACGATTCAGAGAAGGCTAACTACCAACAGCTGCTTTCTATTTTCTTCAAACAAGGATTCATCACAGCTTTAAAAAGAAAAGTTCCTGTAAAACAAGAGTAAGCGGGGCAGAGCAGAATACAAGAGAAAGAACCAAGGAAGTGTTGAAACAGGAATTCTCGGTGGAGAAGAGCTTTATCATTGTGCTTAAACTTGCATTTGAGCTTCCTGTGACTGGAGTAGAAATGAGAAACACAGTACACTATATTGCTTTTATTATTTTACAAAGAAAAAATATCACAGGATACAGATTTTTCTTTAGTATGAACCTCTGGAAGGAATTTGTTGCATGGAGATAGTTATATGAATCTATGAAAAATATAATGGAAAATGTTTAACTACAGCTCAGAAGAGGATTTTCTTCATTAAACATTTATTGAATACCTTCTCTCGGGTAAGCATTCCAATAAGGGTTGGGTTTTATATTGAGATGAGGACTTGAAAATGTATAAGTCAGACCCAATATTCACAAGACTTCACAGTCTTCTAGCAGAGAAAAGTAACACGTAACCAACTAAATATAAACTGACAAAAGTCTTCTTTGAAGATATTTCTTGCAAAAATTCTAATGATAGGAGAAGGCATAATATTATAGTTCTATGAAGACTCCTCTATGAGGAAGTGAAGTAAATGAAGAACACATATATAGGTTGCATGTGGGACTTAATACTTCCTACTTAGGCCTTATTTTGAATAAATCATAGACTGATAACTATCTAGGCATATTATTATTTGAGGAATGAAAAGATGAGTGCTTTATCTTTTGTTTGTGTTTTATTAAATTTTTTTAAAGTTGATATGCCAAGTATGAATGTTAGTCAATAAAAAAGATTAGTCAATAGAATTTATATGTGTTTTAAAAGGATATAAACATTATTCTTACAGGGAAACATCCTTTTCCAGTATAGCTACTAGGAAGTAAGCCTAATAATAAATTGTCTAGCCTCAGAAAACATGGTAGGAGAGAAAAGTCCACATTTTGTTCCTATAATTTGTAACGCACTCAGAAAATCCTGAAGTTGGCTCAGAACCAGCTGACGACCCCCTCGAGCACTGAACTCATAATGGGGAGCCTATTTTTCCTTTATTCCTGGTTACTGGAAAAGCCTGGCCACTATTTTCCATTGACATTGCCTTTAAGATGGAGAGCTTGTTTTTCCTAGATTTTTATGTATTTTTAGGCGGTCATCTTGGGCAGTCTGGCATACTATCAAAAGTGTTTTTAATTGAAGAGATTTCCCTTGGGCTATTGGGTAGACAGACACATTCTCTGTATCTTCATGTCTATTTTGGGGGTCATGACTGGGTTCCAGTTCCCCGTCTTTTTGCAAAGCAGCTGGTCTTTCATCTTATCATCCCTGAAATATCCCTGAAAAAGCGAATTAGGAAGGAAGGAACAGAGTACAGACCTATGATCAGTTTTCTAACTTCCTGGTTTGGAATGAGCCAAAGTTGCAAACTTGGGTCACCTGCTCTCTTTTCTCAAATGTAGGGAAGAATTCAAAAATAGCAATATCAAGTCAAGAGTATTGATGCCTGGTCAAAGAAATGATGCCCAGAGTCCATTTTTGTGATTGCATTTGTTTGAAATCTACATGGACTATGCTCCCACTGGATTGTGCTTAAAGTTTTTCCTTTGCATAGTTCATCCCTCCCCACCTTTTACAGACAAAATACATGGCACTTAACTTCAAACGCATGCATCAGGACCCATGCACCTAGGTAGCCTTTGCTCCCTTTGTGTCTTGCTTAGTTCCATGAAGCAAAGCATATGGAATTACCAAGGAGAATTGGGTATGATACTTTATCATTTTAGAACAGCTCTTACCAATCTTAAAAGTGGTGAGCAAGAAACCTGACTTTTCATTTGTGTCTTGCAAGGAGAAATTTGGCAACTACCCAACAGGGTGTTGTTGTTAGTGGCCACTGGGTTGACCCAAGACAACCTGAAGTACATCAAGTGTTATGCTATGGGACTTTCAGAAATCAGTTACCAGACTGTATTCTGCTTTGCTGAACTCTGTTCAAGATCATAGCAATACATAAGCCTTCACTGAGAGACATGGGAAAATTCAATCACTAAACCAACATGGTCCTCAGATAGGGTGTTAGGCTGCTAGTAGTATGATAATTCATGAACTCATTTAGTGTTTGAACCAGCAAGCAAGGTAAGTATACTTATTCCTATTTTCTAGTGGCAGATTCAGAGATCAGCTTGTGAAAGTTCCATAGCTGGTTGTAGTGGAGCAAGAAATAGCCTGAGGTGGACAGGGTTTAGAAGCCTGGTGCTCCTTCCAATGGGCCAGGTAGTTTCCAGTACTCGGTGGCCATCACTAACACATCGTTGGGAGAGTAAGGGATATGGACACACTCCCCACCAGAGTCTTTTCAAGAGTCAAATTATCTGTACAGCAAGCAGAGTTTTAAGTTAGAACCAGGCATGAACAACCAGTGAAAATACTGATTCATCCGATTATATTATTCAGAAGGGACTTAGAATATGAGACATCAATAGACAGTGAAATTCCTTTTCAATGAAGCCAGAGATGTCAAAGAAAAAGCACTTAATGACATTTCATAATACTCCACACACACTGTACTTATCTGATTCTCAAGTTCTCTTGTTCTAGTTAAGAGGACAAAAAAGGGGTGTGACACCCACATAGTTTCACTTGAAAAAGGGACCCATGCTAAAGAAAAACAACATTGAGGTGTTTACTGATACAGTATGTCAGGCGTAGCTTCTGTCAAGTGAGGTCTTCAGGATGGAACGTTGAGACTTAGGACTCTCTTTGAATCTTCCACTACTGCACATTGTAGGACATCATTGTCCTAAAAAGGATCGACACTAAAGGCTGCCTTTTTTTCAATGAAAAATGTGTTTCTTGCTAATAAAACAATTTCAGAATCTCTAGTCCTAAATGAAAATTCTTTAGGAAGATTCGAAAATGTCTCAAATACTCAACATAGGCAAATGCTGGGACCATGTTCCAAGTAATCATATATCTGCCATTAGGGGACATTAACCATCCAAAGGGACCAAGGCTGGCTTGAGGAGTCATTCTGGACCATCAGTCTTTAACCCTTTAGGTACTGGAGCCCTGAAAGGTAGACCTAGGTTTGCAGGGGAGGAGGGAGATTTTGAGGTTAGTTATGAAACTCATTTTAGTCCTGCTGCTGCCACATCAGTGGGTGTGAGCAGAATATCTGCTCTGTGTCTGCCATAAGCTAGTAGAAACTAATGATTAGTGCACTTCCCTACAGAGTACTGTGGGTTTGCTCCAGGAGACCCCAAAGCAGAGACAACACTCCATAGATGGAGTTTGTTCTAAGAATGCTGACATCTAACACTAGGAAGCTGATAGAATCAAGTATTTAAGAATAACAGGCTGTGGAGTCAGGCTGCCAAGACATATTCATTTGTACTTGCTGCTGTTAATAAATTCACACACATTTGATGGCTTGAAACAATTCAGAATGATTTTCTTGCTTTTCTGGAGCTCAGAAATCAAAATGCAAACATTAAACACACAGGCCTGTGTTTCTTCTTGGTGAGGTTTCCAAAAGGAAAAACACAACACAACACAACAAACCCACTACTATTGACCCTGTAGTGTAGGCTGTGGATTTGTGTGTTGTTGTTGTTGTATATTGGTTCTTGGGAATTCATCAAGATAATTCATTTCCTTATCCCCCTTGCTCCCCTAGCTTCTAGAGGTTGCCTTGGTATAGTTTTATGAGTTGGGCTACTAATTGGAAGGTCAGCAGTTTGAAACCACCAACAGCTTTTTTGGTTTCTTTGTCCTTGACCATGAAAATGGTATTTTATTTTTACTTAAAAATCATTTTATTGGGAGGGAGTTCAAAAAGGAAAGGATAGCAGAGGGAAAAGGGCACTAATCTACCCGGGGTTGGAGGGGTAGAGTACTGGTCTAGTCTTCACAGAAACCCGAGTGGGCAAGCAGTTCCTACCACAAAACACCCTGTAGGACAGCGTGGATGCATGGAAGGATGCAAGAAAAGAGAGAGCTACAGAGCTGGAAGCAGCTAGAGTCAGATGGGCTCCCTCTCTAGAAGTGAGCATGGCAGAGAACAGGCTGGGGAAGGGGCCAACATCCCACAGGGATAAATACAAGAAGGGAGGAAGAGGAAGAGCCCTGAACAATACTTGTGAGATTTTGTAGAAATGGCGGGGTTTGTTTCTGGTTCTAGTGCTGTTAATGATACGGGCTCCTTATGTGCCCTTAATAGTTCAGTTTTTGTTTGTGGCAGCAATAGG